>JAYGXS010001776.1:0-12412 GCA_036362985.1 Ligula intestinalis | reverse complement strand
CATTTTTATCACTAAAATACCTTCACTGCATGAATTATGCGTTAGCTAATTCTTCAGCAAATGCTTCCAAAAGCTACCAGATCACTCTAGGCAAAAGCAAAATCAATTCCGAAAAGGAATTTTAAAGTAGTTATGCTGTCCAGAACTTTATTTTTCCGAACAAAAACACCAGTTTCACAGATTTTGCCAGTTTATACATGATGAGGTTCTGATAAGGTAGGCGCTTCAGACGCCAGTAAAATTCCGGTCATGATGACCTCATGATGACCTGTGCATGCCTCAGTTTGCAGCGAGGTCAGAATGCTTGCAAACCCCGGCAGTGCTTTTAACAGTTCTTCAACAGTATTTGGCTTATCGGTCGTAGTTCAGTTAGTCAACCACGCAGGCAAGTTTCTACATCCGATAACAGGAAAAAAGACTACATCATGGCCGACCCGAACGTCAGTGTGTGGAAGAAAGTATAGACAGCGTAACTAGTTTGAGAGGCTCATTGAGAATAAAGTGCATTCCGTCAAGTTTGATCATGCCTAACTTTCAGTGGACGCCCTAAGCGGACAGAAATTTCCACATCGGGAACCAGATTTCTGATTTCGACTTTAGGAGATCAGTCTGGTAACCTCGGTTTCCCTCCTAATGTCTTCTGTTGTTGCACAGAATACAGAAGTCAGATATGCGAACTTATAAATTTTAAACATTCTACGATGGTTCCTTAGTTCCTTGCATCTATATATAACGTATACCACCGTGAGGCCCTAAGTTAACGAAACCAAAAACATTTTACGACCAGTATTGAAACGCCACCACTTTTGAATCTATGTATAGAGTAGAAAACGATTTAGTTAGTGGTCAGAATACGCAGGTCAAAAGAGCTGGAAGAATAACTCCTATACTGTGTCCTCTGAGGCACACTATTGAAACATTTATCGACTGACGTGATTGTTAAGTACGTTTGCCGTATGGGTGACAGCAACGTTTTGTGTGTTACAGACCTTATTCGCCTTAAAGCGCGTAGCCGCCTGATCTCTTATCAAGCCTTCTGTTATCGACAATGAAAGAGTGAAGGGAAAGACTTTCGTCTGTTTCCTTTTCATAAGCAATCTTAGGGAGAAACAGCAACCATAAAATAAGGCACATACATATAGCTGTCAAGCACCGGCCGATGACTTGAATATGGAAAAAACTGTCTCTAATTTGGGCTTCTCTATGAATAATGTCTGACTTAGACGAGAATTTGTGGTGTGTCCATTCGGAACACAGTAGAAGTTTAAAAAACAAACCTCCACATTCACATACAACTTAAAAATTACTTTACACAATCCGATTTTGGATGTCACATAAAATCAACGATGACTGTGTTTCCACGAAAGTCTCAAGTCTCTGATTACCGAACAGTCTCGATCAGACTGAAGAAGTCATTCTGAGAGAACTTGAATATTAAATTACTCCAAATGCAGCCTATTGTATTCTATGGTGGTATAATCATTCAGAAGTGGGAGTTGCGGAAGAAACAGGAAAAAGCTCGCTGTCATGGTTTATTCGAAGGAGGTGCCGGAAGAGGAAAGAATGACGGAGATCTTATCGCAACTGGACCGTAATATGACGACATTCAGTGGAGGTGGGAGCTAGGAGGCCCTGAAGGGGGAGGGTAGATTGAGAGGGTGGAACCGCATTTGCCGCGCTATAATTGCTAATCATCCTACTATGCCCTATCAGAGGGCAACTTTAAATTAGGAAAAAGGTTTTACAAGCGCAAAAAACTGCCGGTCTCGATCGGTTTGCCGATAAAAGAAACAACACTCACAGGGGTTTTTCTAGTAGGACAGCCATCAAACCAAAATATTTAAGGGAAAGAAGAAGACAAATATTTGTTCCGCAAGCAGACTACTTAGTCCGATCATTCGTCAACACGTAATATTCCATATGTGTAGATGCTAGCTTAATAGTGTGAGACGTGTATTATTGGGTGAGAAATAGTACGATTGATCTCTAGTATTATATTTTCTCATTTGGGTGGTTAGAGGTTGGTCAAGTGGCTATCACTATCGTGTGCTATTCACAACAGTAAAAACACTTAGTTTATTGCATTTAACTTGATCGACTCTGTCTCTGATTGGTGAAGGAGGTGGGCAAAAATAGTTGTGTTACTAAAATGCAAAATTAGAGACTGTTAAGTTGTCGTGATAATTATTCGATAGCTTAAGTGTATCACACAGATCTCCTGCGTTGAATGACGTGTCAAGTCCTTGATTATGGTCTGCTTAAAGCAAAATGTTTGCCTGAGTTGTACAGAGAGCTTAACTTGTTAGTGTTTGCTTATGCATAGTCACAGACTTGCTGGTCTTTGTTAGCTTCATTTAGCCCTACAAGAGGTACTTTGGGCAGCTGATCAGTGACTGTGATCAAAGGCTGGCCAGGTGTTAAACACAGTGTGATTTTCGCCTGGAAACATTATTTAAAGGGCACGTCGAAGCTGAACCATCAGATTTCCTGAAAATAGGGTAGGAGCACTGGTGCAAACAGATCAAATCTGCGTTTTTACCCTAGAAAATCATTTTGGAGAGAAATGGCATGGTGTAAAATCTCTTTCCACTCTCACCTATTCGAAACCATTATGTTCCCAAAATAAATTTGCACAAGACAAATCCGACGAAATATGCATCTGTTGTTGAACTTATAGACTCTGTCCCCCACATAAGATCACTCTCCTGAAGAACGGTTTTCTTGGAAACGCGTATCCGGAGAAATTCAAAATAAGTATCGCAATCACAGACCGGAAATATCCGTGTCAAAAAACTGATGAGCAAATTCTCCGCTTTTAATTTTGATAACGTGTCAGACGTGAGCACGACTGAAGCTTGTTTTCATAAGCTCTACAGCGACTATACCAGTAAGACCAACTAAAGACGTTTTGCCTTTGCCTGTGAGTTTACTTTAAGTGGCGGATGGAAGTACATTGAGCGCACGCATAAGGCAGTTGGCTACTCCATCAAATAAGCATATTTTGAAGTGGTCATTGCGAGCGGAAATTATGGTACCCAAGGTTTCAATTGAAGATCACCTATTGGACAAGGACTGCACTAAATATCGTACTTCCGGCGACGACTGGGCGTTTCCTGCTTTTCTGCAGAGGCTTCTGCAATACGGGGGAGAAAAGTCACGTTCTTTAAGTAGCTGGACCATGTTCTCATGATAATCATCGAGCATGGACGCAACCCCATGCTATCTGCTTTCCTCTTGCTTCCCCCTCCCGCATGACTGACCGCTGCCCCCACGCGTTGCAGTTTTAATTACGCTTGACAAGTCTTCACCATAATCGGAACTGGCTTACTTAGATAAATTCCAGAACACCTCCTCCCTCTGCGCACGCACCTATCAGACCAACCATACGTGACTTGATATACCTACCACGTTTCATCCCTCAGGGTTTAATAAGACAGCTCATCTTGTCTTTTTAATAGACAATGACCGTATGCATATGGATAAGAAGTCGCGAACTTCTACCGCATATTTGTTGGCCTTATAGAAATTACAATAATTGGCTTTCATTTGCTGGGAGAGCACACGGTTAGGATCGGTGTTTTGAAGGAGTAAACATTTCCCTTTTTCTTGTAGGAAGCGGTTTGCCTCATTTAGCGTCTTCGGTAATTAATCATCAGACTAGCGCGGGCAAAAAGTGTCATTTTCAAAGAACATGTTGCACTCTCCCATGGGAAAGAAAGGTAACGGAACTAAAAGTAGGAATCGCTGGGGTGTGGATGGGCAAGAAAGGTGGTTAAGAAACTGCATTACAATCCGCTGATTGTGCAAAATTTAGCTTCTGATGTGCAGCCACGAACGATGGCTGATTTCTCGGGATGCTTTTACTGCTTCTGTAGGTATGTGCTGCTATATCTGCGATATCGGGGCAGCTATTCACACAATGTAGTATTTAAAATAATCTGGCGGCTACCAAGCATTAGAAAGCCTAAAAATTGCGACTGAACATGCGAAAGGTACCGTGTTTTCGTCAAAAACAGGAATTTGAGCATATAGCTTATGCACGCACATAAAAGTGATAAATTAAAATGTTTAAACAAAATGCATACAGTAGTGCCTGTATCCATGTTCACTGTTCCGTGAGTGCCATGGGTAGAGCAACAAATTATAGTTGAGGGTTGGGTTATTCTTTGCGAAGTTTGACAGTTAACTGTGTGTGGGATTCAGCGTGTGAATCCAACCGTTCATATCTACGAATGTCTGGGCCTCCTCTTTAGGAGCGTCCGAATTTCTTTTAAATAACTTTCTCAAATTTGTAGGTCAAGTTATATTTGATGAAATATTTGTTTTGTGTATATAATTGCACAATGCAGTTTTTCCGAGTTTTTACGCTGAGGAATTTGGTACATTTATTACAAGGCTCTTAAAGTTTGAGCAACAGAAGCCTAGGACCTTAATTCACTATACACGACAGTTCGGTGGTCGATTCCGACAACGTCCTATGTGGGCTCTACATCATGGCGGTTCAGGGACGGTAACATATGCGTCGATTAATTTGAAGTCATTTGAAAATTGCCTGGCAACTACCCCACTCTATCCTCCCTTACCCGACCGAGCCCGGTGTCGGGATGGAGTCGAGATAACCGGATGCTGGAAGAAGGATCCGTCGCACCTAAGCCACATCCCGCGGAGTGGGTGTGAGATAAAGGCTCGGATAGCTAGTGTCTGAGCCTGCACTTACGCATGCCACCACGCCCCCATGTTCAGCATTTTTGTGGGAGCGCTACGTAGAAAAAACGTCTGCCATGCCCTGATATGGCCCCCGTATTGGTACTTCGACTTTATCACGCGGCCCGTTTAGGAGCACAGTTGGTTAACCATACGCAGTAAATCGCTGATAGCACTTGACTTCACCTGCTTATGTTGCGCAAAGTAGTTAGCAGGCTAAAAGGGTACATAAATAATTGCATTTGAGGCTCATTACCCTAAACATCAGATAGTTTTAATCACAGAAGCTGAAGATGCGCATTCTCTGTCTGCTTATTGCTGTACTTTTGTGATCTCGAGCTTACTTTTGATGCAGGAGTAAACTTTAGCTTAGTCAAAAGGAAATAATATCGAACTTTGACCTCAATGTGTTACCCATATATCCATTTTGAAGAATGTTCCACATCGCAATTTACTTTTCGTCCAATAACATTAGCTGTCATATAAGATGAACCTATGAGCAAAATATGACTGTTGGAGTGGAAATAATACCTTACGAGAGGAAGTACTTGCCCATTTGTTTATTTCTGTGTATAATTAATGCTATTTGTCTGCAGCCCTGCAAAGTACGAGAAATTTGCATAGGAAACCTGTAAAATCGGTACGAGCAGTACCTGCGCCAAATCCACACATGTTTTTCCTCGCCTAGTAAGAAGCGGCGATACTTAATAAACGCCATCCCGCGCCCGTTCGTTAGTACGAAGCTAGATAGCCGGGCCTTCCGTAAGCAGTCAAATAAGGTAGTGCATATGCTATGTACTGAAATGTGGAATGTTTTATCTTCGGTACCGTTTGCCGAGAGATGTGATTCGAGCCCCGCTAACCTCTGTGCGCTGAATGCAAACCTGAAGGTGGCCAGGCAGAAAATGAAATACGGGGTGGCTTAATTAGTCAGTAAGGCAAGCTGAGAGAAGTCGGCCACGGGCTGCGGATATTGCAGCTATATTCGCAATTTGTCCGATAAAAGGCCACCCATAATCTCGAGCGAATGTAGTTGCAGAATTTAACTGTTTTCTTACGCCTAAAAGAGGCAATCAAAATACTTCCAGCCTCATAACAATGCGGTAAAAAATGTGCAGCGACTCTTTACTCCAGTCAACGGTAGATTCAATAAATCAGTTCAGTTGTGCAGAACATCCTAATTTATGTTATGCTATCGCACGCAGGTTTACAGTTCCTAGCGAAAAAAATGCTGTTTCAAGTTATTTCGTTTTTGTCAATCTTACCTTGTTATGGACTGTATTCGATGACCTTTTACCTTACCGTATGTGATCCAATAAAACCCCTGACACGCGCAGTCGATGCGATGATTATGGCAATGGAAAACTCTTGAGGAATGTTTCCGATAGACCAACGCATGGCGAGAGCACAAGAAACGGACTTGGACTGATTATATGGTCCCCAAAAGTGCACAAAGAGGGAAATTCCCTCGCATTTATCACAACACTCAAAGGCAGGAAATGGCAACATACGTCTTTTGACGTTTTGATTTAGAAACAAAGGTCAGAATGTCGCCTATCCAGCAACGCCATGGTTTTCTTTAATCCCTTCAATATTGGAGTTCTGCCTTGAAATGTACTTGAAGTGCGACGGAACCATCTACATTTAGGCGATAGCCCGCCAGTGGGTTTGCCAATTTTGGCACACATAGCTGAGATGATTCGAAAACGGTTCGGATCACTGATCTTCCATCACCAAAGACCAACATTTTGGGTTCGGTGTATGAATGATACATTGGATGGCATGAAAAAAGGATTAAGTTCTGACATTTAGAGTACATATCAACGCCGTTGTCCCAGCCAATGCACAACAGAGAAAGAAGAAAGCAAACAGCTGACTATACGTGGTGCTCGCCTCTGTCACAAAGATTGTGACGCCCCATAAAGGGCAGTGTCCATGGAATTGCCTAATGCGATCCACGTACTCAGCATCTACAACAACTACCCAATCAGTCACAAACGCAGTTACGACCGGACGCTTAAAAGTGTGCTGAGGCGCAGCGCAGTTTCCTGAATTACAAGAACTCCGGCGGTTGATTACAGCGAATGTCCATACTCACAACTTCGTTAGCTGGTGCATGCACAAACGCAATTATAGGCAGAATTCCATCGGCCCCACACTTGGTCAAGCGCTTTGGTGTGCGTGTGAAGAACGTCTAGGAAGCCGTCAGCTAATTTCCTTTACCATTGGAAGTTGCATTTGTACACAGAGCGGAGGCAACCATCGGGAGCACGGTGAAGTGTAAAACCAAATGCTACAGTAGTAAACGTTTGTAATCCTTTACCGTATCTGGTGGAGTTGTGGGAAAAATAACTCCTGAGAACTCAACAGATAACTGTGGGTGTGAGTGATTGAACACGCAGCAGCGAAAGCGAGGAGGACTGACGCTTGTTCAAAATTTGCGACGCACCTGACGGAAGGCTGCCACATTTTGAAGTTTGAGAAGGTCAAATAGTACAAATTGTGACAACTAAGTAACCCGCGACTTCCTTTAGTCGTGTTTTTTCGGCCTGCATTCAATTTAAAAGCATAATGACTTTCCGTATTCATGTGCCGTCCTGCGGTATATCCTATGAATAATTTAAGCAATCTGCAAAGGGTACGCGACAAACAGCTACGAGAACAGTGAATCTAACTGCCAAGTACTTGTCGAGCTAAGAATCGGCAGTGGGAATGGAATCACGATAGGAGTACCGGTACCGGCAACATATATTCACATCAAGCACACTATTAACGCAAAGGCTACTAATAATTGCAGGCATGGAGTGAACTGGCAACTGCTCCCTACGCCCCTTTGTGCCTCTATAAACACTGCCTGCGCTTGTTCCTGATGATGTGCCCGAACGCGGAGATGAAACGTCTGGCCAATGAACGCCTTGTTCCAACGGCTGCATTTTTCCTATTTGTAACTGCTTCCAGGAGGTCAGGCATTCGCTTCTGTTGGCCACTGTCCTGATTATTGTTCGGCCTGGTTGACAGTTGCCTGTCTAAAATCCCTCCACTTAGGGTGGATGGCTGAGTAATCTCAAAAGTCAATCACAATGAAGCGTGTCTATTTTTATCGAGATAAATCGTTTCCTTGATGTTAATCCATTCTAATTAAGCCGCATTTTCATAAATAAAAAGACATGTTGCACCGGAAAAGTTGCCATGGGTAGATAAATTCCTGCAACACTTACCGACATTCCAATATATGCCTTTGAGAGGCAAGGATGTAAGCGAAAATACTGAGATGAATTAGTCTGCAACATACTCCAAAAATAGGTATCGCACAACAGAGTGCTGGCTACTGCCTGAGCGCAGTTATAACTACCTGAATAATTCACGTCCACTGGCAAATAACCGTTTAGTGGTGGGAATTTTCCATGCCTGAATAAACTCATCATATTTAACAGATTTTACTTTTGTTGGAGCTCAATTCTTACTCAGATAACGTCTATGATTTAAAGGTATCATCCACTGTTAATCGTTCAACGATCAAAGTGTTCTTTTAAATTCATCTTGCATCGGCATTTGCGTCTATAAATTACCACTGCTGTTTTTGGTGTCTTTACTTTGTTAAAATTAAATTGTCTTAATACCCAAATAAAGTTGCACTTAAAGAATTATATTTTCACTCCAAAATATTTTACAGATAAGAAATCCTAAGACACAATGATATGCTTCTCCAAGTGCGAATTAAGGTCTACTATTTATCGAATGAATTTTTTAGAATTAGAATTATAGTGCATGACAGTTGGCATGGCAAACTCACGTTATTCATACTGTCTAATTAATGTCATATTCTGAATTTTGTGTCTGTGTTTCATGCGCTTCACTGCTTATCGCAGATGGGTGGCGAATGAAGCCGACACTGAGGATTATATCTCCGAGGCAAATCCGCGCGTTCCCTCTGTAATTAATATTTTGCAAAGACGACCAGGTAAACATTGAAGAAGTCCGGTTCAGCAAATGTTCATTTTTGATTATTCATCCGCTGGTCTGTACAATGACATGCGTTGAAAAAACACAGTGAAAAGTAAAAATCCCAATGCATCGAAGGTGTGGAGAGAATAACAAAGGCGTTTAAATTTGCCAAGAATAATTATGAGCTACGTCTGTCAAAGCCTGAAGGAGAAGGCCGGTAGTGGACGAGGAGCTTGAATCCATTAAGACGAATTAAATGTCACGCCTTGAAACGTTGACAACAGACGACATATTTTGGTCCTCATGGGAGCATTGCAGTAACTGGGGAAAATGAAGGACAGACTCAACGCCTGCTTCATAATGCAGCCTTTATAACATTCGCATAAAGGAACAATCCAAGCCTCATTTGAGTGAAAACTGGTACTTAGTACGAGGTCCAACTCCTATGCAGCATGTTTAGATGGATGAGCTTAACCGTGTCAGCCATTGCGGCCAAACTCGTTAAGAGTCGATCGA
Organism: Ligula intestinalis; assembly: GCA_036362985.1. Taxonomy (NCBI): domain Eukaryota; kingdom Metazoa; phylum Platyhelminthes; class Cestoda; order Diphyllobothriidea; family Diphyllobothriidae; genus Ligula; species Ligula intestinalis. The sequence goes on along the minus strand of JAYGXS010001776.1, from coordinate 3,247 downwards.
TCCAGACTTTTAGCAAAATGTTGCGTGAGCAAGGGGTGAGGAAGCATGGGTGACACTGACGGTTCCATCACCAGGGCACTTCGAAACATTCCTAATTATTCTGACTCCGGACACATTTTTAAATTTGCCCTTTAAACAGAAATTTGTTGCTTTAAGAATTGTCAGCTAACGAAATTAGTCAGCCAGTGTAGTCAGTACTGCGCACATCTGATATTATTCACACGTGGGTTAGAGGTAAAATGCACTTTCCCCTGTAACCTTTATGCCAGTAGAACTTAAGGGAACACCGAGGCGTCCTACGAAATCTCGGTACTCGCTGTGTGGATCTGGCCATGTGTGACAGCCGGCCTTTGTGGTTACTGTGCCAAAGCCCTACCCTGATCATCTTGGAATCGGATTCAGATGTACGACGAAGGAGAGAGATGATGTGATGGATGAAGGGCAAGTTTGTCCACAACACAATAGTGAAAATGCGATTTACAGATGGTACGTCAGAAGGAGGAAGAACGTTCACCGTGAGAGGTTTATCGTGTGTCTGACGTTTCGGATAATTGTTTCGGCTACCCATCTTCAGAACCTGAACACGCTGGGTGGTGGTTCGCCTTTATACGCAGCTTTTTTGCTTCGAGTACATAATCGGGCCGCCAACAATCCCTACCGCTGTCGTGTACGGGCGTGCAACATGCCAGGGCGAGACACGGTTCGAGGCACTACAACGGACAGTCAATGCGTGTGGGGGCGAAACAAATGACACAGCGACAAGCGCAACATCACGAAGGGTCAACGGGGAGAGGGGCCGTGGGGACACAAGTGGTAGTTAGGTGCGAGCCACTCATCACGGCTTAGATTACACATACAAAAATGACCTGCAAATGACCAGAACCATGAGTCTGAATGTCTGGTGTCTAACTAAGTGTAGACGGAACGACTAGACCAACCGTCAAATACTAACGTTCAGCACCAAAGGCGTGAAGTACCTGCCCCACTCCTAGCCGTTGCCGGCGGCCCGCCAAATTTCCAGCCTTGCTTTATATGTTCTCAAACACATAAAGTGGCCAGTTGTCCCCGTCTACTATCCATGAGCGTCGCTGATAGATGGAATTGTATGCGCGAGCACAGAGCATGCTTTGTATGTCTCGATAATACGCATTTTGCCCTGGTGTGTAGGCAAAAGGAACGTTGTGAGTGTACAGGACGTCATCATACACTTCTGCATGTAAGGCGATCGGGAAACGATCAGCGAATATTGCGAGACGAGGGAATTTGCGCCCTGAGTAGAATCGCATACGTACCATCACGACTAGGTGTAATTCCTATCAAGCTAGCAACACCGACCGGAACTATCGAAACATACGCATTCTTGGACAGTGGCTCTGATGTCACGTTAATAAAACGAGAGCTACTAATTAACAGCGGAGTCTTCACCAAGTCGACGGCATCGACGATCAACACATTAAGTGGGTCTATCGAATGTAACTCGGAAGTCAGAGACGTAAGACTGCTGCCCATGAATGAAAACGAATCAGTTGAAGTCGAAAGGGCTCTAGTAGTTGAAGACTTGCCACTGCGTGCGGAACCATCCATTAAGAAGTTGGCATCGTCATGGTCACACCTGGACGATATAATGTTTGACGAGCTCACGGATTGTGAGGTCGGCATACTTATTGGAAACGACGTCGTGGAAGCTCATTGGGTACTTGACCAACGTCTGGGTGGAAAACGAGAACCGTTTGCCGATGGATGTTGCTTGGACCTTCGCGCGACAGATTGGAAGGTGACTCTATCTGTCACTGTATTGTTAATCAAGAGAGAGAGGTGACAGAAGACATTAAACACTTATACGACTCTGAGTTTTTTGACACGTCTGCAACGATTGCGAGTTATTCGTTGGAGGATGAACGGGCTCTGACTATGGCACGTTTGTCCATTAGGCACATAAATGGGCATTTCCAACTGTCGCTACCTTGGAGAAATCGTCCGTCGAAGTTCCCGGAAACGTATCCGTTGGCGCGGAAACGACTGCTCCATCTCAGGAGTAAGCTGGATCGACAGCCTGAGTTACTTCAAAAATACGAGCAAACATTCAGTTCCTACAGGAAAAAGGGATACATCGAGCGGGCTGCGAGTAACAAAACATTTCCGGAACTAAGACGATGGTATTTACCTCATCATCCTGTTGTAAACCCCCTAAAACCAGACAAAATCCGCGTTGTATTTGACTTTGCTTCAAAGTGCCAGGGCATGTCTCTAAACGATCACCTCTACCAAGGGCTGGATCTAAACACAAAATTAGTAAGCGTGTTGTTGGGTTTCCGGCTAGAACGAATTGCAGTGGCAGGGGATTTAGAAGAGATGTTCTTACAAGTGAAAGTGCATCCGGTCGATCGACAAGCTCTGAGATTCTTGTGGTGGGAAAGTGAGGGGATGGCCGGGGAACCAGTTGAGTTCCAGTGGACATCCCATACATTCGGGTTAACTTCTTCGCCATTTATTGCAGAATTTGCGATGCGAAAAAACAATTGAAGATTTCGGTTCATCCTACTCTTCATTAACTTGCGAAGCGATTCATCGTAGTGATTACGTTGATGATTGTCTGCTTTCGTTAGGCGATGCGGATTCCGCTAAATGCTTTGTGGAAGCGAGAGAAATGGGGGCTGCCCAACACTGACGATTTAAATAAGCAATATAACGTGAGCCTGAAGCAAGCACGTTATTTGGCAGGTGCCCTTTTGCGTCACTGGCCAAAATGATACCTTCCCACATTACAACGCGGTACTAAGGGTTTTCGAGCGTCTCGATAACCAAAAGTACGCGATGTGGCCATAAGAGTTATTGGAAGACGCTAATATGGCGAGAGAGAGAGGGGGGAAGACAGAGTGAAAGTGAAAGCGATATTGAGAGATAGTGTGAGAGAATAAGATAGGGAGATTAACTTGAGAACGGCGGGTGGCGCGAGAAGAGAAATGTGCGAAAGATTTGTTTACTAGAGGGTAGACAATAAACAGGGAAGTAGGGGACGTGGTGCTAGTTTCACGAGCAGATATAAACTATTTCCACTAGCGACTAGTTATGTCCTTTGCATGACCTGAGCGTAGATGAATTAGCAGAGCCGACGTGGATGGCATGTGGAGAATTGGCGGGCGGGGTTATTTCCGGCTGAACAAGTTTGAAATTCTCCACACCTTTTCGCCTACGACACTCCCGTCCAAAAATGATTGTTTATCGGCTTCCGAAGGCTACCACTTCC
>JAYGXS010001775.1:0-12414 GCA_036362985.1 Ligula intestinalis | reverse complement strand
ACTGGAGAGCCGCATTTCTTCGCTCCATTGGTGTAAGATCTCGACAGAGAAAACTTTTAGTCAATTCTAAATATCGGGAAATGCGACCTCGTTGAGCAAAGATTGAGTCCACCTCGATCGGTGAAAACAATTTAACTAGGATGGGCGGGTTTTTGCTACGCGATTGGAGGCGTTTCGTTTCTGCAATTTTGTAGTTTAAACCACCCCAACATAAAAAATCTTCTGCAATATCCAAAGGGTGACTGATTATGGAGGAATTTTTTAGCATAAAGTTAATGCTTCGCTTTTGTCTATCAAAAGCTTCCGTGGTTATAAGATGGACGAGGGAGTCTAACTTTTGACAATCTTGCGGGGGCACACCTGATAATTTGCCATCAAACAGATTGCCTAGTATTGATAAAACAGAACCAAACTTCATCATGAAGTCATAACAGTTCTGTAATGCAGATAAATCAATTTGGTTAGCCTTGACAATGGGCTGCATGTTGATATCAAGGCATTGACTAATAGGCATGGTCAGGCACCGCTTGGGTCTGGGAGCAGATATCTTCAACGATATATTATTTTTTCCCATGACCCTAAACGTCCCGAACCCTCAACATCAGGTCCCAAACTAACCACATCAAACGCTTTCACCTATTAAGGCAGTTTTTTCTCCTAAAGTTTTTTTGAACTCGGTGGCCCGCTGAACTCATCCACCGATCTAGGAGTTTATTTTACTGCCGATGACAATTATTTTATAAGCGTTCACTGCTTATCATTTATTATTTTTAGTTTCTCGAAAGCACTAAGTTTGTAACGACAGGGCCCCTTGGGCCTTAAATATACAAATTATTATTATTATTATTATTATTATTATTATTATTATTATTATCTTACGATGAGCTATAATTTTCGTTCTCATAATTTTGATAAAATCTGCTTTAAATGTAAGATGATTTATAAAAATTCAGCCTATATGATTCTACCGCAGCTGGTTGTTAAAATCTCTCAAAATTGCTTAACAAACTGTATTAGTTATTACGTTCAGAAAAAAACAGTTGATATGATTTTCAGATTATGACTGACGACAAATAATCAGAGGGAACTTAACAAATACTGCAGCTATTTTTTAATAAGCACTTTAAATTTATTTGGAAAAGTGTATTCAATATTGGGAAACGACTCAGCCTTTGAAGGTCTCAAGAGTAATCTGATCTTGACGATTTCTTTTACTAGGCCGCGAATTTGCTGGTTTAAAGAGGTTGTGTTCGGTTTAAATAGGTTGCGTCTCGGTCAAATCGGTTGGAAAACAAAATCTTCTTAAATTTCGACTTCGAAAGATCGCCCACGCAAGAAAAATAATTACAGCGGTTAAGAAAAAAATCGTTTACGAACGGTTGCAGCCACAATATCCTAGATCATAATTGATGGGGGATATCCATGTAGAATTGTCCTAGGAGGAGTGAGGGGAAATATTGACTGTGATCTTGTAGGGTTCCAAATATAACTGCCTATGTTTTTTAGTTCATCATTAATTGGAAAACATCGCCAAATATTGCTCTAAAAGAACATTATTACACGTTTTTTACGTTTATCTATGCAGATTTTCAATTTTTTTGGATTATTGCCTTCCTGGCGCTAACAAATATAATTTCCAAATTATGGCAGTAATACGTGACGCTGTGTCGTTATTCGTTCTTTCATGTCCTAACAGGGAAACGCCTTGGCTGGAGAGTCATATAGTTAGTATATTTGAGAAAAAAATAGGCTTGCGCCTTTGAACTCCCTATTTGTCACATCAAAAGCTCAAGAATTAAAAAAATGTTAACGAGTTTTCAGTCAAAAAATATAGACCGTCACATGGTGCAGTGTTGTTTCAAGGTTAATTTGTGACATAGTTCACGTTGTGTTGCAGCATGTGTATGTCAAGTCGGGGTTTGAATGATTCCACAAATTGGGACACAACAATCGCCTCAGGTAGGTTATTCCACGGGTCCACGACCTGAGTAGATAAAAAATACTTCCTCACATCCAATCGTCCTTGGAGCACCTACAGTTTGAAGGGAGGCCCCCGGAGATAAGTTGTAGTTGCGAGTTGAAAAAATTAATCACACATGAGAGTGCAGTCCAAGCCACGCACGATACGGAAGGTTTGTATCGAATATCTGCGTAACCGCTTATAATTCAGAGGATAGAGATTAAGGTTATTGATGCAAATCTCATTTTGTTGTGCACATTGACTTCTTACTAATTTTTTGGCCCGCTGCTGTACACGTTCATGTACGTTATAATTCTGGCATACTCACTGTCTCCAGGCTTGAATCATGCATCCAAGATATGGCCTTATGAAGGAACCGAAGATTTCCGGGGAGCAGTCTTCATCGAAAGCGTGAATGTCTGCTTGATGGCGTACAATATTGAAGTTTCAGTTTTAGCTGCCTTACAACATTGTGTAGAACGTTTGAGTTTTTCTGTCATGCCGAGATATTTCTGTATTTCTGCTTAGTGGAGTGGGATTCCGTTCAAATGTTGGGATCACGCATCAGAGTACAAAATTCGATTTCCAAGGTGCAGGAGAGTGCATATGTTTAGAAGTCTTGTCTGAGCAATGCCCTCCTAACGCGTGACGTAACAGACGAGGTCACTTAGAGCTTAGGACCTCGCGCCAAGCAGTTTTCCCGCGTGCCTCGAGGCACGCCCAAACGGACGGACGACAGCTACTGCTGCCAGACGTAACTGACGCGCACCCAAACACACGCACCAAGTTTCCCCCATTCCGCCCTCAACCAACAGTGGCTTGACCTCAATCCGTCCAACGAGATTCCCACTAGTATACTGACCTCATGTAGTAGGTTGGCCTCAATTCGTGGGACAAAGACAACAATCAATAAATAAATATATTTCATATTTAAGGCCCGGAGGGCCTCATCATTGAAAACTTAGTGCTGTGGAAAAATAAATACGAAGTTGATGAATGCTGCTCTCCGTGAAACAACCACATAGACAGTGGGATTGTTTAGTAGTGTTGGTAGATTAATTCATATTCACCAAAATATCGTCGTTTTAAAATAGTAGTCAACGCACGGTGAACTAAGGAGAAAGCAGCGAAAAAAAACTCCTACTATTTAAGCTAGACGGAGTTCAGCGAACCCCCGCTGAAAAAAAAAAACGTAGGAGATCAAAACTGCTTCAACAAAATTAAGGGGGCTTGGTTGAGAGGATTGATTGTAGTGCAAATGAGACAGGACTGTTGATGAGAACGTATGAGGGTTGGAAACGCTTCTTGTAATTGGAGAAATCATATAACAGCAGAGGCTGTCGTTCACCATTGTTACACCGCCCGACGGGCTACATGATCAACCATCAGGGAGGTGAGACCGAAGGAGGCCATCGTGGACAACCGAGTCAGGCAGATGAGGGAACGGCAGAGGTCACCTGATCATCAACAAAACGCCGGAGATGTGAGCTTGTAGACTGCGGAGTTTTTTTTGGAATTTATATTTTTCAGCGCCAGTACGGCACTATCTATACAAAGTTAATTTTAAAAAAAATAAAAATTCAAAAAATAATTTGACAATATGTGCAAGTAGACGTAGAAAGTCGTAATAATGTCAGCAGAAATTGTCCTTTTGGGGCAACATTAGCAATGTTTTGCAGGTAATTTTGAACTTAAAACTAAAAATTATGGCAGTAAAAAAAAACTCTTACAGTGAAAATGGAGACAGTGTTCAACCGGGCCTCCATGTTCAAAAAGTGTGCAAGAGAAAAAATTTGCTTAGAATGATAGTAATAGAGCAGAAATAGGTGTATGTGGTCTGATGAAGGCGAGTATTCCACGAAACTGCCGCATTTTAGACTGAGTACTTCCGCGTGGCTTCGTGTGATTCAGCGGTGGTTAATGGAAACATCTAGGTTCTCGGGGGACACGAGGCAGAGAGAATAGTTTCAAGTGGATCTCCTAAATTCCCGATGGTCCTTTCTCGGGGTCATGGAGAAAGAGTGAAAATGGAGACAGTATTCAACGGGCCTCCATGTTCAAAAAGTGTGCAAGAGAAAAAAACTGCTTAGGAAGATAGTAGTAGAGCAGAAATAGGTGTGGGTGGTCTGATGAAGGTGAGTATTCAACGAAACTACAGCATTTTAGACTGAGTACTTCCACGTGGCTTCGTTTGATTCAGCGGTGGTTAATGGAAACATCTAGGTTCTCGGGGGACACGAGGCAGAGAGAATAGTTTCAAGCGGATCTTCTAAATTCCCAATGGTCCTTTCTCGGGGTCATGGAGAAAGCTGCTCGGAAAAGATGAGGAGAATAGAAGGTTAATAGAGTCAGTGTTAAGATAAATATGCAGTCTCTGTTTGAAAGTAGACAATCTAGTTAACGACCTAATTTCGATTGGCAAGTTATTCCAAAGAAAGCTATATCTGGAAGCAAAAAACAAAGAGCGTTTACATGAGGAAGATGCAGGAGGGGGTATAACAAGTGCTGAGTTTCTTAGGTTGTAGGGATGGCTGACGGGGGTAATGACTGAAGTCCTGGGTAAATTTGTGCAATTATTAAGCCGAAAAAGGAGACAAAAGCCTGCTTCCAATCTCCTGACCCAAAGGAACCTTAGTTTTGTTAATTGATATCTATTTGAGTAACAAGTATTAGAAGCTGTCGGATACAGCAGTTTTCGTGTGCATTTTTTTTGAATTTGTTCAATTTTTGAACGGCTACCTTCATTCATGAGACCGAAAAAGGGGCAACAGTATTCTAAGATGGGAAGAACGAACATACGATAAAGTCTTAATTTCATTTCAGGAAGATAGAAATTATAAGAGATAAAGCCGCAGATCTGTGCGGCTTTGGCTGTAATTCTATCGGCGTGAGGAGAAAGGTCTAATTTATTGGTGTAGCTTAATCCTAGGTCCTTGATACTGGAACATTCAGTCATTGGGTAACCTTGAAAAATAACAGGTTGTGGCAGCCTTTCAGGCCCAAAGCACATATATCGGCACTTAGAAGGTGAGAACTCCATCTGCCATGTTGAGCTCCACGTCGAAAGAGCGTGCAGATCAGAATGAATTTGTTCTAAGCATCTCGCGGCCGTAGATTTAGAGAAGGAGTAAACTTACTTGAGATCATCTGCATAAATATAAGATTGGGAGTGTTTAACACTCAATGAGATATCATTTATGCAAAGCAAAAAGAGCAGAGGACCTAGCACGGTACCTTGAATGACACCACTCAAAATAGCGGTAGGAGTAGAGTATGAGGATCCTACTAAAACCTTTTGTTGTCGATTTAAAAGATAAGATCTGATGAAGTCAGTAAGTGGACTACGAAATCCTATAGCCTCTAGTTTGGCTAGGAGCCTCCTGTGACGAACTTTATCAAATGCTTTACTAAGGTCAAAATAGATAAATACCACAGATAGATGATCATTACGAAGAGAGGTAAGTAGATTTAGAAAATACATGTGACAAGTTTCACAAGATCGGTCCGGTAAAAAGCCATGCTGCGAGGAGCTGAGAATGTTATTATTTATGCAGAAATCTGTAATTTTTGGCAATTAATTTTTCAAAGATTTTAGCCAGAGAGGGCGTTTTATGAACACCGCGATAATTGTGAATATCTGATCGGGAACCAGATTTAAATACGGGAATTATAATAGAAGTTTTCCAGTAGTCCGGGAAAAAGCCATTCTCAAGAAACACTGAAAATAACTTACTCAGTAAGGGTGGGAAATCTCTTAATTGTTTGATGAGTGAGTTTGGAATGTTATCAGTTCCTACCGAATGTGAATTTTTAAGACGACTTATTTCTTTTTGAATACAAACGGGTGAGAAATTAAGGGTACTGAGAGTTGAATCACACAGCAGGGGGATTACAGGAATGGGCTAGTTTCGATGGTAAAGAACTTGGCGAAAATGAATTAAGCAATGCTGCTTTCTCCAAATCCTCTGTAATAAAATGATTGTTGCCATTGAGTAAGAGTGGAATGACTTTCTGGAGCTTAACCGACCGAAGACGGAAGACTTGAGCAACTGATCTGGAAGAATTCGCATCACTTAATGCTCTGGCCTGTCTACGCCTATCTCGTGCAAGCCTTAATTTAAGCGCTAATTCAAATATTTGCGCTATTCTTAAGTGAACTGATAAAGAGCTATTAGACGTATCCTGAAGTTGTTTTTGTAATTTCTTAAGTCTATTTTGGAGAAAATGTGGCACAGTTGAAGAAGCTGAATTTGATTTAAAAATCTTAAGTGGGGTAAGAGCCTGAATATTTTCGGTAAGGTTTTGCAATAGGTCCTGGAAGAAGTAGGGATCGTTAGTTGAAAATATGCTATGCCAATCTAGGGTACTTACGAAATCATTTATTAATTCATGGTTCACGTTACCAAAGTTGAGGTTATTGCATTTTACATCGGGCTTTTTAGAAAGAGAGACTGGTAAACAACAGTGAATTAAGGCATGGTCACTATTGAAAATATTACGATGAAAATTAATAAAAAGAGGGTGGACATCATTTGTAAAAATTAAATGTAATATGTTGTCATTTCTGGTCACTAAACTGACCAGTTGTGACATGTTTGAAAAGTTAATAGTGTCAACCAATTTCTGAAATCTTGGTGGACAGGTATTTGCATGCCAGTCAATGTCTGGCAGATTAAAATCACCTATAATTATTCTGACATCGAATTGAGTCTCTGCAACTTTTTCAAACATTTCACACAGCTGCATTACATTACTTGAGTTACAGGGAGGATTGTAGACACACCCAATTATCGCTTTTTTATTGTGTGGCAGGATGACTGAAATAAGACAAAAATTTCCAGAAAATGACGAAATGCTCAGGTGATACGGGAAATGTACAAAGGATTATTTAATATAAAGAAGGCAACCACCGCCACGCTTTTCAATGCGGTCTTGTCGGTACAAACTATAATTATCTATGGCGAGTGTCGAGTCAGAAATAAGAGAGTGTGTGCAAGATTCAGTGACACAGAGCACATCTGGATCAAGCTCAAATGCTACTGTTTTTAGTTCTGTCATCTTATTAACAACTGATCTCGCATTGAGTGAGACTATACTGAGCGTATCCTTCAGATTCAGGTTACGCTCGTCAGTATTTATAAAAAAGGAAAACTTGGTGGTGGAAAGGGAAACGGCATGGGAGAAACAAAAGGCGGAAAGCAAATTGGCCCTGGTCTACAGTTTGTCAAGTAATTATTATCAAATGAACTGTGCATATTGTAGAAAGGCATATTAGAGGGGGTTCCATAGAAAGGGCGGCTGAAGTGTGGCATGGGAAAACCAGGAGGGGGCATAAGTATAGGATTTTGAGGCATTATATCAAAATTTGACGGAATATTGGCCTTCGAAAATTGCATGACTGGTTTTGAAAAACGGTTAATTTTATAAGCTGGCTGAATTATTTGGGGATGTTGATGAGATTTGGGAATAGGAAAAGCGCTAGCTTGAGCAGTTGGGTCTTTGTTAGATACTGAGTTATTATCGGTAATCATATTGCCAAATTTGAAAACTGACGTAGATTTACTAGGGGCGTTCATAGGTTTATCGGAATTTAAAGCTTTCACAGACGTGGTTGGCTTAGAATGAGAACGACTTGACGAGGCTACAATCTCACTCGAATCACGAGTAAGGTGAATGGGAGAAGTATCAGGGGAAACTGACATTGACCCAGAGGGATGTGGGCTTACCTGAGCGGGAGGGCCGGCCTCAGAGACATCTTTTGGTTTTGTTGAACCGGAGCCAATGTTCGCATTTGCTACTTTAGATAAAACCCGACGCTCCATTGGCGTTTTATCCCTGCATATGTAAAGTTTATTTTCCTTTAAATAGTTGGCTGACCGCTCATGTTGAGAGAATATAAGGTCTACTTCTATCGCCGAAAAATTTTTTACGAGAATCGGCGGGTTTTTACTTCGGGATGAGAGTCTTTTAGCTTCTGCAACTTTAAAATTAAAGACACAAAAGTAAAGAAACTGAACAGCAACATCTATAGGTTGTTTATCTTTTGAAGCATTTTTCAAAAGAAAATTTAAATTCCTTTTTTGCCGATCACGGGTCTCAGTAGACACCATATTGACGAAAGGCTCTAGTTTCTCACATTGCTGAGAAGTGAGCGTGGATACCTTTCCATCAAAGATGGCACCAAGGACCGTAAACAGGCAAGCATATTGGTTATAAAGCTTACTAAAGTTGTCTAAAGCATCAAGATCAAGTTTCTTCATGCTTAAGATGGGTTTATCGTTAGGAGAATTGGTATTCCGGGTTAATTTACGTCTCAGTTGTGGCTTGGGTATCAAATTGAGTAAAAAGTGAGTGATAGGATATGTTCTAAGCAAAGTTATGCACAAAATTGCGACAGAAAATTTGAATTACCGAAGAGGCTACGCAGGGTGACAAATATCTTGAATATTATATCGAGTAATACAAACTACTTCTTGCTGGAAATTGATAAAGTAACAAATTTTTAGATATTATTCAGTATTAACGCAATAGATTAGTTGCTTTTTACGTGAATCTACCGGAACTAGAATGAGGCTATGTCGGTGAAACAGCATAAAAATGTATATTTTGACCTATCGGTAAAAAAGACAACTACCGGTATGTGCAGTTGCTAAAGGGTTAGATATACAAATAAATAACAACAATTAAGCTAGTAAATTCAGCAAGTAACGAGGAAATCTGATAAAAATATATATGTTACTTAGCTTTGAAAGATAGTTGCGCACCTTGACCTTGACCTTGACCTTGGCGACGAGCTGGCGAAAATAGCAGAACCGCCGTGAGCATGACTAAAGACCATGAAGCCTATCGTCAGGGTTGTAAAACGGAGAATGGAGAAACGGAAATCATGACTGGACAGAGAAGTGGACGAAACATTGTAGCAAATATCACTTAAAAGTTGAAGAAATAGACATATATGGAAAAAATGTTATGAAAACATAACCACCACATACACCAGGGCGACCCTTTTAAAAGTCCGAAAGTTGTGTGTTTGGGAAGGAGACGGATAACAAGGACTTTATACCTTCTGAAGTTGTGTTTGCGTAATTTGACTTAAAAAAACTGCTAAGTTAGACGACAGCCTAATTTCAAAGGGAATATTATTCTAGAGGAAGGCATGTTTCGAGGCAAAGAAATGAGAATGGTTCGAAGTGGAGTTAAAGGGGGGTGCAATTATCCTGGAGGAATTACGAGTGGCATAAGGTCTATCTACGGGAATGAGAGCGGTGATTCGTGGAACGTTAGGGGTAAAGTTAACGCGAAAGAGGAAACAGATGTCCGCTTCGAGTATTCTGACCCAAAGAAATGTCATGTTCGCTAACTGACATCTCTCCGTATAAGAAAGCGTGGATCGAGGAAGAGAGAATATTGTGCGAGTAAATACCCTCTGTACATTTTCAATCTTACCGCGGTCATTAGCATTCATTAGACCAAAGAGGGGACAGCAGTATTCTAGGATGGTAGAACATACCTGCGATAAAGTTTTACCTTTATTTTCAGAAGGGCGAAATTGTGTGATATAAAAGCACATACCTGTGCAGCCTTCGCAGATATTCGATCCGCGTGTGGCGACAATGCTAGTTTATTTGTGAAATTGGACTTAATTCTTTTATAGTGGATCGTTCTAAAAGTGTAATATTTTGAAAGACTAGGGGAAGGGGAAGCTTGGTGGGGCCGAAACACATGAAACTACACTTGGATGGAGAGAATTCCATCTGCCAGGTAGCACTCCGACGTGAGAGTGTAAGTAAATCCGCATTTATTTTATCAACGCATATACTTGCCGTGTCCTTGGAAAATGAGTATATGCATTTGAGGTCGTCTGCATAAATGGGATAGTCTGAAATTTTTCGAACAGTTGACATTTCGTTTATTTATGGAATGAAGATTAAAGGACGCCAGACAGGGCCTAGAAAAACGCCACTCGTGATCAGCTGAGAAGTGGAGAAGCTATTACCTACTAGGATCTTCTGGCTGCGGTTTGACAAGTAGGAACCGATGAAGTTGAGAAGAGGGGGAAGAATGACAATGGCTGCCAATTTTACAAGAAGCCGTCTGTGCGGTACCTTGTCGAAGGCTTTGCTCGGGTCAAAGTCGATAACAACCACGGATTGCTGCTCGTTACGGAGGGAAATGACGTGGTTAATAAAAGCTAAGTGACACGTCTCGCATGATCTTCCAGGTAGAAGACCATGCTGCGAGTCACTTAAAAGCTTATTTTTAGGCAAAAATCGAGAATTTGATTAAAAATTATCTTCTCCAGACGGTTAGCTAGGGCCGGGGTTTTATGTACACCACAGTAGTTATTTTTGTCCAAACGAGATCCTGATTTTAAGACTGGAAGAATAAAGGATGTCTTCCAAGTGTCAGGAAAGTAACCATTTAAGAGATAGACGGAAAATATATGGCTAAATAATTTGGGAAAGGTCGACACTCTTTTGATAACTGAGTGCGAGTTTTTTAGACAAATTATATGCTTTCGAATTAATTCTATAGAGAAATAAATGTTCCCGAGAGTATTGTCTGAGTATGGTTGAAACGACGGAACCGGTTCGGATTCCGTCATTGAATGCTTCGCAAAGAAAGCATTGAACAATTCAGCCTTATCAGAATCATCGATTAAAAATGTTTTAGTTTCATTTAGCAATGGGGGTATTTCAATTCCTCGTTTTGCGGAGGACCTACGACGAAACAGTTGTTCAACCGATTTTGCAGAGTTTGACTCGCTCATAGTGCAAGATTTCCTGTGCTGGTCACGTGCAAGACAACTCGTTGACGCTAATTCGACGATCTCTGCGATCCTTAGATGCACAGACAGCCAACTAGTAGGTCTGTCTTTCAGCTGTCTCTTCAATATCTTTAGTATGGGCAACAGAAAATAAGAACGGTCGATTCTGGTGTGTAGGGTTTTGCAATTTTAGTGGGCACAAATTCTAACATTTTATTAGAAATGACTGATATGAGTTCAGAAAGATATGCAGCGTCTTTTATGGAGCAGAGGCTCTGCCAATGTCATGAATCAAGAAAATTGTTGATTGAGCTAATGTCTGCGATGTCATTCGCATGATAGGTACGACTAGCACTAGCCTTTTCCGTAGAAGGAAGCGGAAAGCAACAGTGAATTAATGTGCGATCACTTTGGAAGATGTCCTGCTTAAAATCAACGAAGAGAGGGGCAATACAATTTGTGAAAATCAGATCGAGGATATGATTCGGTCTTGTTGGGGAACTAACCAGTTGAGACAAGTTAGAAAAAATAATGGTATCTAGGAAAGGCTGAAATCTAGGTGGACAATAGTTTGAAAGCCAGGCGATTTCAGGAAAATTAAACCTTATGCAATAATTTTAACTTCAAAAGAGGATTTTGAAATAAACTTGAATATTTCCTACAAATTTGCATCTTCTTCAGATGAAGAAATAGGAGGATTATATACACATCCGATAATCGTCTTTTGCCGGGGTGACAGGATAATAGAAGCGAAGCAGTTATTTCCAATGAAGGACGTGCAATTTAGATAAAACGGAAAACACCTAAATGACGTTCTAATATAGAGAAGAAAACTAAAACCACGCTCCTTAATGCGATCGTGACGATAGAGATAATGCTCGTCTATGATAAGGGGGAGTCAGAAATGATTGGATGGGTCCAAGATTCTGTTATGCATTCTGTAATCATTTTGTTACAGAGAATTTGGCCGAAGCAAGTTCTTTACAATTGAGGCTAATCCAACACCAGAAATACCTCTGATATGTGATGCGAATCTCGCTTCAATTGATTTCTCACCTACAAGTATTCATAAAGAAATAGCTCGTCTCAACAATTCACATTCAATCGGGACGGACAACATTCCAAACTCATTTATTCAGCAATTAAGAAATTTTGCTCCTTGACTGAGCAAATTATTTACAATATTCCTCGAAAACGTTTTTTTTCCTGATTCTTGGAAAACTTCTATTGTAATTCCAGTTTTTAAATCTGGTTCCAGATCTGACATTAAAAATTATTGCGGTGTTCATAAAACACCTTCTCTAGCTAAACTGTTTGAAAAATTAATTGCCAAAAAAATTACAGATTTTGCACAAGCAATCAAATATTAAATATATCTCAGCATGGTTTTTTACCGGACCGATCTTGTGAAACATGTCATATGTCTTTTCTTAATCTCCTAGCTTCTCTTCGTAACGATCATTTATCTGTGGTGGTCATGTATTTTGATCTTAGTAAGGCATTTGATAAAGTACCTCATAGGAGACTACTAGCCAAACTAGAGGCTATAGGATTTTGTAGTCCTCTTATTGACATAATTAGATCATATCTTTCTAATCGAAAACAACAGGTCTAAGTGGGGTCCTCATACTCTATCCCTTCCGCTAGTTTAAGCGATGTCCTTCAAGGTACCGTTCAGGGCCCCCTG
>JAYGXS010001774.1:0-12414 GCA_036362985.1 Ligula intestinalis | reverse complement strand
ACTGGAGAGCCGCATTTCTTCGCTCCATTGGTGTAAGATCTCGACAGAGAAAACTTTTAGTCAATTCTAAATATCGGGAAATGCGACCTCGTTGAGCAAAGATTGAGTCCACCTCGATCGGTGAAAACAATTTAACTAGGATGGGCGGGTTTTTGCTACGCGATTGGAGGCGTTTCGTTTCTGCAATTTTGTAGTTTAAACCACCCCAACATAAAAAATCTTCTGCAATATCCAAAGGGTGACTGATTATGGAGGAATTTTTTAGCATAAAGTTAATGCTTCGCTTTTGTCTATCAAAAGCTTCCGTGGTTATAAGATGGACGAGGGAGTCTAACTTTTGACAATCTTGCGGGGGCACACCTGATAATTTGCCATCAAACAGATTGCCTAGTATTGATAAAACAGAACCAAACTTCATCATGAAGTCATAACAGTTCTGTAATGCAGATAAATCAATTTGGTTAGCCTTGACAATGGGCTGCATGTTGATATCAAGGCATTGACTAATAGGCATGGTCAGGCACCGCTTGGGTCTGGGAGCAGATATCTTCAACGATATATTATTTTTTCCCATGACCCTAAACGTCCCGAACCCTCAACATCAGGTCCCAAACTAACCACATCAAACGCTTTCACCTATTAAGGCAGTTTTTTCTCCTAAAGTTTTTTTGAACTCGGTGGCCCGCTGAACTCATCCACCGATCTAGGAGTTTATTTTACTGCCGATGACAATTATTTTATAAGCGTTCACTGCTTATCATTTATTATTTTTAGTTTCTCGAAAGCACTAAGTTTGTAACGACAGGGCCCCTTGGGCCTTAAATATACAAATTATTATTATTATTATTATTATTATTATTATTATTATTATTATCTTACGATGAGCTATAATTTTCGTTCTCATAATTTTGATAAAATCTGCTTTAAATGTAAGATGATTTATAAAAATTCAGCCTATATGATTCTACCGCAGCTGGTTGTTAAAATCTCTCAAAATTGCTTAACAAACTGTATTAGTTATTACGTTCAGAAAAAAACAGTTGATATGATTTTCAGATTATGACTGACGACAAATAATCAGAGGGAACTTAACAAATACTGCAGCTATTTTTTAATAAGCACTTTAAATTTATTTGGAAAAGTGTATTCAATATTGGGAAACGACTCAGCCTTTGAAGGTCTCAAGAGTAATCTGATCTTGACGATTTCTTTTACTAGGCCGCGAATTTGCTGGTTTAAAGAGGTTGTGTTCGGTTTAAATAGGTTGCGTCTCGGTCAAATCGGTTGGAAAACAAAATCTTCTTAAATTTCGACTTCGAAAGATCGCCCACGCAAGAAAAATAATTACAGCGGTTAAGAAAAAAATCGTTTACGAACGGTTGCAGCCACAATATCCTAGATCATAATTGATGGGGGATATCCATGTAGAATTGTCCTAGGAGGAGTGAGGGGAAATATTGACTGTGATCTTGTAGGGTTCCAAATATAACTGCCTATGTTTTTTAGTTCATCATTAATTGGAAAACATCGCCAAATATTGCTCTAAAAGAACATTATTACACGTTTTTTACGTTTATCTATGCAGATTTTCAATTTTTTTGGATTATTGCCTTCCTGGCGCTAACAAATATAATTTCCAAATTATGGCAGTAATACGTGACGCTGTGTCGTTATTCGTTCTTTCATGTCCTAACAGGGAAACGCCTTGGCTGGAGAGTCATATAGTTAGTATATTTGAGAAAAAAATAGGCTTGCGCCTTTGAACTCCCTATTTGTCACATCAAAAGCTCAAGAATTAAAAAAATGTTAACGAGTTTTCAGTCAAAAAATATAGACCGTCACATGGTGCAGTGTTGTTTCAAGGTTAATTTGTGACATAGTTCACGTTGTGTTGCAGCATGTGTATGTCAAGTCGGGGTTTGAATGATTCCACAAATTGGGACACAACAATCGCCTCAGGTAGGTTATTCCACGGGTCCACGACCTGAGTAGATAAAAAATACTTCCTCACATCCAATCGTCCTTGGAGCACCTACAGTTTGAAGGGAGGCCCCCGGAGATAAGTTGTAGTTGCGAGTTGAAAAAATTAATCACACATGAGAGTGCAGTCCAAGCCACGCACGATACGGAAGGTTTGTATCGAATATCTGCGTAACCGCTTATAATTCAGAGGATAGAGATTAAGGTTATTGATGCAAATCTCATTTTGTTGTGCACATTGACTTCTTACTAATTTTTTGGCCCGCTGCTGTACACGTTCATGTACGTTATAATTCTGGCATACTCACTGTCTCCAGGCTTGAATCATGCATCCAAGATATGGCCTTATGAAGGAACCGAAGATTTCCGGGGAGCAGTCTTCATCGAAAGCGTGAATGTCTGCTTGAT
This sequence comes from Ligula intestinalis, assembly GCA_036362985.1. Classification (NCBI taxonomy): domain Eukaryota; kingdom Metazoa; phylum Platyhelminthes; class Cestoda; order Diphyllobothriidea; family Diphyllobothriidae; genus Ligula; species Ligula intestinalis. Next base: position 10,026 of record JAYGXS010001774.1, on the reverse strand, counting down.
GGCGTACAATATTGAAGTTTCAGTTTTAGCTGCCTTACAACATTGTGTAGAACGTTTGAGTTTTTCTGTCATGCCGAGATATTTCTGTATTTCTGCTTAGTGGAGTGGGATTCCGTTCAAATGTTGGGATCACGCATCAGAGTACAAAATTCGATTTCCAAGGTGCAGGAGAGTGCATATGTTTAGAAGTCTTGTCTGAGCAATGCCCTCCTAACGCGTGACGTAACAGACGAGGTCACTTAGAGCTTAGGACCTCGCGCCAAGCAGTTTTCCCGCGTGCCTCGAGGCACGCCCAAACGGACGGACGACAGCTACTGCTGCCAGACGTAACTGACGCGCACCCAAACACACGCACCAAGTTTCCCCCATTCCGCCCTCAACCAACAGTGGCTTGACCTCAATCCGTCCAACGAGATTCCCACTAGTATACTGACCTCATGTAGTAGGTTGGCCTCAATTCGTGGGACAAAGACAACAATCAATAAATAAATATATTTCATATTTAAGGCCCGGAGGGCCTCATCATTGAAAACTTAGTGCTGTGGAAAAATAAATACGAAGTTGATGAATGCTGCTCTCCGTGAAACAACCACATAGACAGTGGGATTGTTTAGTAGTGTTGGTAGATTAATTCATATTCACCAAAATATCGTCGTTTTAAAATAGTAGTCAACGCACGGTGAACTAAGGAGAAAGCAGCGAAAAAAAACTCCTACTATTTAAGCTAGACGGAGTTCAGCGAACCCCCGCTGAAAAAAAAAAACGTAGGAGATCAAAACTGCTTCAACAAAATTAAGGGGGCTTGGTTGAGAGGATTGATTGTAGTGCAAATGAGACAGGACTGTTGATGAGAACGTATGAGGGTTGGAAACGCTTCTTGTAATTGGAGAAATCATATAACAGCAGAGGCTGTCGTTCACCATTGTTACACCGCCCGACGGGCTACATGATCAACCATCAGGGAGGTGAGACCGAAGGAGGCCATCGTGGACAACCGAGTCAGGCAGATGAGGGAACGGCAGAGGTCACCTGATCATCAACAAAACGCCGGAGATGTGAGCTTGTAGACTGCGGAGTTTTTTTTGGAATTTATATTTTTCAGCGCCAGTACGGCACTATCTATACAAAGTTAATTTTAAAAAAAATAAAAATTCAAAAAATAATTTGACAATATGTGCAAGTAGACGTAGAAAGTCGTAATAATGTCAGCAGAAATTGTCCTTTTGGGGCAACATTAGCAATGTTTTGCAGGTAATTTTGAACTTAAAACTAAAAATTATGGCAGTAAAAAAAAACTCTTACAGTGAAAATGGAGACAGTGTTCAACCGGGCCTCCATGTTCAAAAAGTGTGCAAGAGAAAAAATTTGCTTAGAATGATAGTAATAGAGCAGAAATAGGTGTATGTGGTCTGATGAAGGCGAGTATTCCACGAAACTGCCGCATTTTAGACTGAGTACTTCCGCGTGGCTTCGTGTGATTCAGCGGTGGTTAATGGAAACATCTAGGTTCTCGGGGGACACGAGGCAGAGAGAATAGTTTCAAGTGGATCTCCTAAATTCCCGATGGTCCTTTCTCGGGGTCATGGAGAAAGAGTGAAAATGGAGACAGTATTCAACGGGCCTCCATGTTCAAAAAGTGTGCAAGAGAAAAAAACTGCTTAGGAAGATAGTAGTAGAGCAGAAATAGGTGTGGGTGGTCTGATGAAGGTGAGTATTCAACGAAACTACAGCATTTTAGACTGAGTACTTCCACGTGGCTTCGTTTGATTCAGCGGTGGTTAATGGAAACATCTAGGTTCTCGGGGGACACGAGGCAGAGAGAATAGTTTCAAGCGGATCTTCTAAATTCCCAATGGTCCTTTCTCGGGGTCATGGAGAAAGCTGCTCGGAAAAGATGAGGAGAATAGAAGGTTAATAGAGTCAGTGTTAAGATAAATATGCAGTCTCTGTTTGAAAGTAGACAATCTAGTTAACGACCTAATTTCGATTGGCAAGTTATTCCAAAGAAAGCTATATCTGGAAGCAAAAAACAAAGAGCGTTTACATGAGGAAGATGCAGGAGGGGGTATAACAAGTGCTGAGTTTCTTAGGTTGTAGGGATGGCTGACGGGGGTAATGACTGAAGTCCTGGGTAAATTTGTGCAATTATTAAGCCGAAAAAGGAGACAAAAGCCTGCTTCCAATCTCCTGACCCAAAGGAACCTTAGTTTTGTTAATTGATATCTATTTGAGTAACAAGTATTAGAAGCTGTCGGATACAGCAGTTTTCGTGTGCATTTTTTTTGAATTTGTTCAATTTTTGAACGGCTACCTTCATTCATGAGACCGAAAAAGGGGCAACAGTATTCTAAGATGGGAAGAACGAACATACGATAAAGTCTTAATTTCATTTCAGGAAGATAGAAATTATAAGAGATAAAGCCGCAGATCTGTGCGGCTTTGGCTGTAATTCTATCGGCGTGAGGAGAAAGGTCTAATTTATTGGTGTAGCTTAATCCTAGGTCCTTGATACTGGAACATTCAGTCATTGGGTAACCTTGAAAAATAACAGGTTGTGGCAGCCTTTCAGGCCCAAAGCACATATATCGGCACTTAGAAGGTGAGAACTCCATCTGCCATGTTGAGCTCCACGTCGAAAGAGCGTGCAGATCAGAATGAATTTGTTCTAAGCATCTCGCGGCCGTAGATTTAGAGAAGGAGTAAACTTACTTGAGATCATCTGCATAAATATAAGATTGGGAGTGTTTAACACTCAATGAGATATCATTTATGCAAAGCAAAAAGAGCAGAGGACCTAGCACGGTACCTTGAATGACACCACTCAAAATAGCGGTAGGAGTAGAGTATGAGGATCCTACTAAAACCTTTTGTTGTCGATTTAAAAGATAAGATCTGATGAAGTCAGTAAGTGGACTACGAAATCCTATAGCCTCTAGTTTGGCTAGGAGCCTCCTGTGACGAACTTTATCAAATGCTTTACTAAGGTCAAAATAGATAAATACCACAGATAGATGATCATTACGAAGAGAGGTAAGTAGATTTAGAAAATACATGTGACAAGTTTCACAAGATCGGTCCGGTAAAAAGCCATGCTGCGAGGAGCTGAGAATGTTATTATTTATGCAGAAATCTGTAATTTTTGGCAATTAATTTTTCAAAGATTTTAGCCAGAGAGGGCGTTTTATGAACACCGCGATAATTGTGAATATCTGATCGGGAACCAGATTTAAATACGGGAATTATAATAGAAGTTTTCCAGTAGTCCGGGAAAAAGCCATTCTCAAGAAACACTGAAAATAACTTACTCAGTAAGGGTGGGAAATCTCTTAATTGTTTGATGAGTGAGTTTGGAATGTTATCAGTTCCTACCGAATGTGAATTTTTAAGACGACTTATTTCTTTTTGAATACAAACGGGTGAGAAATTAAGGGTACTGAGAGTTGAATCACACAGCAGGGGGATTACAGGAATGGGCTAGTTTCGATGGTAAAGAACTTGGCGAAAATGAATTAAGCAATGCTGCTTTCTCCAAATCCTCTGTAATAAAATGATTGTTGCCATTGAGTAAGAGTGGAATGACTTTCTGGAGCTTAACCGACCGAAGACGGAAGACTTGAGCAACTGATCTGGAAGAATTCGCATCACTTAATGCTCTGGCCTGTCTACGCCTATCTCGTGCAAGCCTTAATTTAAGCGCTAATTCAAATATTTGCGCTATTCTTAAGTGAACTGATAAAGAGCTATTAGACGTATCCTGAAGTTGTTTTTGTAATTTCTTAAGTCTATTTTGGAGAAAATGTGGCACAGTTGAAGAAGCTGAATTTGATTTAAAAATCTTAAGTGGGGTAAGAGCCTGAATATTTTCGGTAAAGCTTTGCAATAGCTGCTGGAAGATGTAGGGATCGTTAGTTGAAAATATGCTATGCCAATCTAGGGTACTTACGAAATCATTTATTAATTCATGGTTCACGTTACCAAAGTTGAGGTTATTGCATTTTACATCGGGCTTTTTAGAAAGAGAGACTGGTAAACAACAGTGAATTAAGGCATGGTCACTATTGAAAATATTACGATGAAAATTAATAAAAAGAGGGTGGACATCATTTGTAAAAATTAAATGTAATATGTTGTCATTTCTGGTCACTAAACTGACCAGTTGTGACATGTTTGAAAAGTTAATAGTGTCAACCAATTTCTGAAATCTTGGTGGACAGGTATTTGCATGCCAGTCAATGTCTGGCAGATTAAAATCACCTATAATTATTCTGACATCGAATTGAGTCTCTGCAACTTTTTCAAACATTTCACACAGCTGCATTACATTACTTGAGTTACAGGGAGGATTGTAGACACACCCAATTATCGCTTTTTTATTGTGTGGCAGGATGACTGAAATAAGACAAAAATTTCCAGAAAATGACGAAATGCTCAGGTGATACGGGAAATGTACAAAGGATTATTTAATATAAAGAAGGCAACCACCGCCACGCTTTTCAATGCGGTCTTGTCGGTACAAACTATAATTATCTATGGCGAGTGTCGAGTCAGAAATAAGAGAGTGTGTGCAAGATTCAGTGACACAGAGCACATCTGGATCAAGCTCAAATGCTACTGTTTTTAGTTCTGTCATCTTATTAACAACTGATCTCGCATTGAGTGAGACTATACTGAGCGTATCCTTCAGATTCAGGTTACGCTCGTCAGTATTTATAAAAAAGGAAAACTTGGTGGTGGAAAGGGAAACGGCATGGGAGAAACAAAAGGCGGAAAGCAAATTGGCCCTGGTCTACAGTTTGTCAAGTAATTATTATCAAATGAACTGTGCATATTGTAGAAAGGCATATTAGAGGGGGTTCCATAGAAAGGGCGGCTGAAGTGTGGCATGGGAAAACCAGGAGGGGGCATAAGTATAGGATTTTGAGGCATTATATCAAAATTTGACGGAATATTGGCCTTCGAAAATTGCATGACTGGTTTTGAAAAACGGTTAATTTTATAAGCTGGCTGAATTATTTGGGGATGTTGATGAGATTTGGGAATAGGAAAAGCGCTAGCTTGAGCAGTTGGGTCTTTGTTAGATACTGAGTTATTATCGGTAATCATATTGCCAAATTTGAAAACTGACGTAGATTTACTAGGGGCGTTCATAGGTTTATCGGAATTTAAAGCTTTCACAGACGTGGTTGGCTTAGAATGAGAACGACTTGACGAGGCTACAATCTCACTCGAATCACGAGTAAGGTGAATGGGAGAAGTATCAGGGGAAACTGACATTGACCCAGAGGGATGTGGGCTTACCTGAGCGGGAGGGCCGGCCTCAGAGACATCTTTTGGTTTTGTTGAACCGGAGCCAATGTTCGCATTTGCTACTTTAGATAAAACCCGACGCTCCATTGGCGTTTTATCCCTGCATATGTAAAGTTTATTTTCCTTTAAATAGTTGGCTGACCGCTCATGTTGAGAGAATATAAGGTCTACTTCTATCGCCGAAAAATTTTTTACGAGAATCGGCGGGTTTTTACTTCGGGATGAGAGTCTTTTAGCTTCTGCAACTTTAAAATTAAAGACACAAAAGTAAAGAAACTGAACAGCAACATCTATAGGTTGTTTATCTTTTGAAGCATTTTTCAAAAGAAAATTTAAATTCCTTTTTTGCCGATCACGGGTCTCAGTAGACACCATATTGACGAAAGGCTCTAGTTTCTCACATTGCTGAGAAGTGAGCGTGGATACCTTTCCATCAAAGATGGCACCAAGGACCGTAAACAGGCAAGCATATTGGTTATAAAGCTTACTAAAGTTGTCTAAAGCATCAAGATCAAGTTTCTTCATGCTTAAGATGGGTTTATCGTTAGGAGAATTGGTATTCCGGGTTAATTTACGTCTCAGTTGTGGCTTGGGTATCAAATTGAGTAAAAAGTGAGTGATAGGATATGTTCTAAGCAAAGTTATGCACAAAATTGCGACAGAAAATTTGAATTACCGAAGAGGCTACGCAGGGTGACAAATATCTTGAATATTATATCGAGTAATACAAACTACTTCTTGCTGGAAATTGATAAAGTAACAAATTTTTAGATATTATTCAGTATTAACGCAATAGATTAGTTGCTTTTTACGTGAATCTACCGGAACTAGAATGAGGCTATGTCGGTGAAACAGCATAAAAATGTATATTTTGACCTATCGGTAAAAAAGACAACTACCGGTATGTGCAGTTGCTAAAGGGTTAGATATACAAATAAATAACAACAATTAAGCTAGTAAATTCAGCAAGTAACGAGGAAATCTGATAAAAATATATATGTTACTTAGCTTTGAAAGATAGTTGCGCACCTTGACCTTGACCTTGACCTTGGCGACGAGCTGGCGAAAATAGCAGAACCGCCGTGAGCATGACTAAAGACCATGAAGCCTATCGTCAGGGTTGTAAAACGGAGAATGGAGAAACGGAAATCATGACTGGACAGAGAAGTGGACGAAACATTGTAGCAAATATCACTTAAAAGTTGAAGAAATAGACATATATGGAAAAAATGTTATGAAAACATAACCACCACATACACCAGGGCGACCCTTTTAAAAGTCCGAAAGTTGTGTGTTTGGGAAGGAGACGGATAACAAGGACTTTATACCTTCTGAAGTTGTGTTTGCGTAATTTGACTTAAAAAAACTGCTAAGTTAGACGACAGCCTAATTTCAAAGGGAATATTATTCTAGAGGAAGGCATGTTTCGAGGCAAAGAAATGAGAATGGTTCGAAGTGGAGTTAAAGGGGGGTGCAATTATCCTGGAGGAATTACGAGTGGCATAAGGTCTATCTACGGGAATGAGAGCGGTGATTCGTGGAACGTTAGGGGTAAAGTTAACGCGAAAGAGGAAACAGATGTCCGCTTCGAGTATTCTGACCCAAAGAAATGTCATGTTCGCTAACTGACATCTCTCCGTATAAGAAAGCGTGGATCGAGGAAGAGAGAATATTGTGCGAGTAAATACCCTCTGTACATTTTCAATCTTACCGCGGTCATTAGCATTCATTAGACCAAAGAGGGGACAGCAGTATTCTAGGATGGTAGAACATACCTGCGATAAAGTTTTACCTTTATTTTCAGAAGGGCGAAATTGTGTGATATAAAAGCACATACCTGTGCAGCCTTCGCAGATATTCGATCCGCGTGTGGCGACAATGCTAGTTTATTTGTGAAATTGGACTTAATTCTTTTATAGTGGATCGTTCTAAAAGTGTAATATTTTGAAAGACTAGGGGAAGGGGAAGCTTGGTGGGGCCGAAACACATGAAACTACACTTGGATGGAGAGAATTCCATCTGCCAGGTAGCACTCCGACGTGAGAGTGTAAGTAAATCCGCATTTATTTTATCAACGCATATACTTGCCGTGTCCTTGGAAAATGAGTATATGCATTTGAGGTCGTCTGCATAAATGGGATAGTCTGAAATTTTTCGAACAGTTGACATTTCGTTTATTTATGGAATGAAGATTAAAGGACGCCAGACAGGGCCTAGAAAAACGCCACTCGTGATCAGCTGAGAAGTGGAGAAGCTATTACCTACTAGGATCTTCTGGCTGCGGTTTGACAAGTAGGAACCGATGAAGTTGAGAAGAGGGGGAAGAATGACAATGGCTGCCAATTTTACAAGAAGCCGTCTGTGCGGTACCTTGTCGAAGGCTTTGCTCGGGTCAAAGTCGATAACAACCACGGATTGCTGCTCGTTACGGAGGGAAATGACGTGGTTAATAAAAGCTAAGTGACACGTCTCGCATGATCTTCCAGGTAGAAGACCATGCTGCGAGTCACTTAAAAGCTTATTTTTAGGCAAAAATCGAGAATTTGATTAAAAATTATCTTCTCCAGACGGTTAGCTAGGGCCGGGGTTTTATGTACACCACAGTAGTTATTTTTGTCCAAACGAGATCCTGATTTTAAGACTGGAAGAATAAAGGATGTCTTCCAAGTGTCAGGAAAGTAACCATTTAAGAGATAGACGGAAAATATATGGCTAAATAATTTGGGAAAGGTCGACACTCTTTTGATAACTGAGTGCGAGTTTTTTAGACAAATTATATGCTTTCGAATTAATTCTATAGAGAAATAAATGTTCCCGAGAGTATTGTCTGAGTATGGTTGAAACGACGGAACCGGTTCGGATTCCGTCATTGAATGCTTCGCAAAGAAAGCATTGAACAATTCAGCCTTATCAGAATCATCGATTAAAAATGTTTTAGTTTCATTTAGCAATGGGGGTATTTCAATTCCTCGTTTTGCGGAGGACCTACGACGAAACAGTTGTTCAACCGATTTTGCAGAGTTTGACTCGCTCATAGTGCAAGATTTCCTGTGCTGGTCACGTGCAAGACAACTCGTTGACGCTAATTCGACGATCTCTGCGATCCTTAGATGCACAGACAGCCAACTAGTAGGTCTGTCTTTCAGCTGTCTCTTCAATATCTTTAGTATGGGCAACAGAAAATAAGAACGGTCGATTCTGGTGTGTAGGGTTTTGCAATTTTAGTGGGCACAAATTCTAACATTTTATTAGAAATGACTGATATGAGTTCAGAAAGATATGCAGCGTCTTTTATGGAGCAGAGGCTCTGCCAATGTCATGAATCAAGAAAATTGTTGATTGAGCTAATGTCTGCGATGTCATTCGCATGATAGGTACGACTAGCACTAGCCTTTTCCGTAGAAGGAAGCGGAAAGCAACAGTGAATTAATGTGCGATCACTTTGGAAGATGTCCTGCTTAAAATCAACGAAGAGAGGGGCAATACAATTTGTGAAAATCAGATCGAGGATATGATTCGGTCTTGTTGGGGAACTAACCAGTTGAGACAAGTTAGAAAAAATAATGGTATCTAGGAAAGGCTGAAATCTAGGTGGACAATAGTTTGAAAGCCAGGCGATTTCAGGAAAATTAAACCTTATGCAATAATTTTAACTTCAAAAGAGGATTTTGAAATAAACTTGAATATTTCCTACAAATTTGCATCTTCTTCAGATGAAGAAATAGGAGGATTATATACACATCCGATAATCGTCTTTTGCCGGGGTGACAGGATAATAGAAGCGAAGCAGTTATTTCCAATGAAGGACGTGCAATTTAGATAAAACGGAAAACACCTAAATGACGTTCTAATATAGAGAAGAAAACTAAAACCACGCTCCTTAATGCGATCGTGACGATAGAGATAATGCTCGTCTATGATAAGGGGGAGTCAGAAATGATTGGATGGGTCCAAGATTCTGTTATGCATTCTGTAATCATTTTGTTACAGAGAATTTGGCCGAAGCAAGTTCTTTACAATTGAGGCTAATCCAACACCAGAAATACCTCTGATATGTGATGCGAATCTCGCTTCAATTGATTTCTCACCTACAAGTATTCATAAAGAAATAGCTCGTCTCAACAATTCACATTCAATCGGGACGGACAACATTCCAAACTCATTTATTCAGCAATTAAGAAATTTTGCTCCTTGACTGAGCAAATTATTTACAATATTCCTCGAAAACGTTTTTTTTCCTGATTCTTGGAAAACTTCTATTGTAATTCCAGTTTTTAAATCTGGTTCCAGATCTGACATTAAAAATTATTGCGGTGTTCATAAAACACCTTCTCTAGCTAAACTGTTTGAAAAATTAATTGCCAAAAAAATTACAGATTTTGCACAAGCAATCAAATATTAAATATATCTCAGCATGGTTTTTTACCGGACCGATCTTGTGAAACATGTCATATGTCTTTTCTTAATCTCCTAGCTTCTCTTCGTAACGATCATTTATCTGTGGTGGTCATGTATTTTGATCTTAGTAAGGCATTTGATAAAGTACCTCATAGGAGACTACTAGCCAAACTAGAGGCTATAGGATTTTGTAGTCCTCTTATTGACATAATTAGATCATATCTTTCTAATCGAAAACAACAGGTCTAAGTGGGGTCCTCATACTCTATCCCTTCCGCTAGTTTAAGCGATGTCCTTCAAGGTACCGTTCAGGGCCCCCTG
>JAYGXS010001773.1:0-12421 GCA_036362985.1 Ligula intestinalis | reverse complement strand
ATGAGAAGAGGTCTTGTCTTACAAATCTTATCACAACGATAGAACACTGGACAAAATCCATGAATGAAGGACACCCAGTAGATTTGATTTATTTTGACTTCACCAAGGCGTTTGATCGAGTTCCACATCAGCGACTCATCCAAAAACTGACCGAATTTGGGATAACAGGGAATCTCCTGAACTGGATTAAAGACTTCCTTGGAGACCATAGTCAAAAAGTTACTGCAGGTGGCTACTGTTCAGAGTGGGCACCTGTCAAAAGTGGAGTTCCACAAGGGTCAGTTCTTGGGCCGCTCCTTTTCATCATCTACGTAAATGACATCGTGCGAGAGATTAAATCTGACATAGTTCTCTTTGCTGATGATCTCAAACTCTGAAGGGAGATAAAAGACGAAAGGGACTTCCAAATACTACAAGAGGATATAGACCGACTGCACTGTTGGAGCGACAGTTGGTGTATGAACTTCAACCCCAAAACATGTGTAGTAATGCACATGCTAACAGCAAGACGACGCAGAACTGCACTCTCGCGAAATTATATATTGGGAGGCCAACCACTTGAAACCGTAAGTGTGCAAATAGACCTAGGTGTTCTTATTAAAGACGATCTTAGTGTCACAGCACAGAGTTCCAAAGCCGCAGCGAGAGCAATGTCGGTCATGGGCGTCATACGAACGACGTTCTTTAACCTGAATATCGATGTCTTCGGAAAAATATATGGAACGTTCGTGCGGCCGCATCTGAAATATGCGATACAGGCTTGGCGGCCCTGGCTTTAGAAAGACATGCGGATTCTCGAAGGTGTTCAAAGACATTCTACCAAGGTGGTCCCTGAACTTAAGCAGTCCACCTATGAACAGCAGCTGACTGCTTTAAACCTCTTTCCCCACCATTATAGACAAGACAGAGGGGAACTTATAGTAACTTTTCAGTTACTAAGGGGAACTGGTCTGGATAGCAAGTAGGAGGATCTCTTTCAAATGGCCCCAAGAAGGAACCTCCGAAGACATGACTGGCAGTTGAACAAGGAACTAAGCCGAACAAATCAACGTTCATCCTTCTCTCAAAGTGTCATTCGACAGTGGAACTCCTTGGCCGAGTCTATTGTGCATGCACCCACGGTTGACGTTTTCAAGAGACGTTTGGATAACCATATGTTAACACCTTACACCTATTTGACATAACATAACAAACAATCACACTACTCGTTTGATTTCAATAGCGTATTTATTTACACTAGAAGATCACAGAGACTGGATATTCAGTGAATATTTGTACCTAGGATTCCGCAAACGCCTCATCTCTTCAACAATTCATTTTTCCAAATTATTTCTGCGCACTTTTGCACAACAAAAGCGATTTGTAACAGTGTTTGCATATTTCACGAAAACTGGTGCACTCCTGTACCATTTCAATGGAGTTTTTAAGGGCTTCGGTCATTTACTCCAAATATACTGACTGACACATTGACTGATAGAAGCAGTCGGCAGACACCAGAGTAGAAGGAACAGTATATTGTGTACACGGAGGAACGAAGAATAGATGGAAAGAGATTTGACTTGGAGAGTATATAACCGGCCAGGAGAGCCAGTTGAGTCCAAATGCTGATTTGACAACAGTCAGGTCAGAAGACAGAGAGCATTCATTGGGTGTGACAGCAGTTGCGCCCATTTCCCCCACTAGTTCAATGACCGGCTCGAATAGTTACTGGAGCCTGCGACTAGGGAGCGAGGTCGACGGCCCAGCGCAACTTCCTCACTATAAACAATCCGATGCGCTTGAAACTATCACGGCGCGCTAAAACCAGCGGCTTGGAAGGGTGCCAGCTGATGGGATAGCACGGACTGCGTGGAGTGACCGACTGACAGACAAGCAGCATGCCTACGGGTGGCTCCGGTGGCCCCAGCCACCCACGCTCTCTCCCGCTTCCAGTCTTCTTGACTTGGTAATGACACCGGGTTCAGGTGAAGGAGAGTGTGGTATGTTAGGGGCCAGCCTAACCGACACAGGCAGCCCCGACGAGCCATTCCCACGCCGCGGTTCGGTCCGCTCACACACACGGCGCACGTGAGGACGCGCATAGCTGCGACCAGGCTGAAGACTCTAACACTACAACAGCATGAGTCACAAAGCCAATGAAGTCACACCTTAGTTGAGGCCACAATCTGATTGGCCCAATCTTGTACGCTCTGCTTTCCGTGAGTACGCAGTACTAGGTATGTTAAAAAACTACTTTTGCACCCTCCTTGTTGTGTTTTTTCTTGGGGAGTCACACAAGGCATAATAAGACGGTGAGATCTCAGCTTTTGGCTACATTTACAATACGGTAGATGCAACGCAAGCCTGGTTTCACTATGATCTAATTCAAGCGCAAGTCACCGTCCCTGAGGTGGGACACAAAATGGACATAGCCAGATACGACAATCGAGCTGTCGAGAGGTCAAAACGGTGTCTGCGACGACGAGGAATGCTCGTTCAGAAGGTAAATGAGACAAGGAAGACTGTATTTGCATTGTATTTAATTTAAACAAAATCGTCAATATTATAGAGGGATCGGAAGCATACAACAATCCATCGCATTACACCGCAAAGCCAATACAGGCCCAACTCCCAATCAAAGATACCCAATATGGAGGAAAAATACCGCACCGTTAGCGATGTGGAGTCAAGAAGGGCTACTGAATTATATAAAAAAAGAGTAAATGGAGAGAGGGAGGGGGACCAATCAAATAAAGAGGGAGCAAGTTTTGTCCAAAAATAGTTTTTATTACAATAGACTGGGAAACACAGCATGCTACAGCTTCTTCCTCAGATCGGAGCCGAGTTCTTCGGCAGATGCGGCAGCAGTTAGGTCGAAAACCGACTTCATCGCAGCGTACGTTTTATCCATCAGTTCACCCGCCTGATCTTCGGTTAGACCCTTTGTTTCAATCGGTGGCAGCAGATACACTCCATAGGGCACTGTGACCGGAAAGTGTTAAAAAATGTAGGGGTTAAGTTGACTTTTTAAACAATAAACAAACACGCGCCGTGGCGCCTGTAAGCTGCCAAGTCTGCGTAAGTGAGTGCGCTTCAGTTCGTAGATGACACATGGCGTACCGGCCAAAATGAACATTTTAAAAAACCGTGAAACAAACCGACGCAAATTATGTCTGATGAGGAGTGAGAGAGAGCCCGTCAAACAAACACTGTGAGACTGAGTCGCATTCCTTATTTTAGAAAATCGGACACGCTTCATAACGCCTACAATGTACTAAAGGTTTTGGCTTGGAATGCTGCTAAATGGCGGGGGAATATCTCGTTTCTCACAGAACGACCGAAATACCCCTTCCTCGATATGACAGCCCCATTCATATGGGACCCGAGCCACCGCTTATACGTGAGCACATACCAGCCTTGTTAAGTAAAGGTGATACTAGATTGATCTCGAGTTCTATTCCCGAACACCCTGTCGATACGAATCACTGAGTCGATAATAATGAAGCCTTTCAGGTTGCCTACCGAACCCCCCGTCAACTCCTCCAAGGGCCTACCCCAACGGGGGCTAGCAACAGCCAAGGAAGTGGCTATACGGCTAGCGAATCCAGTGCCGTGCTGTCCGAAGACGCTATCACAAGCACTTTCACGTCTGTGGCCGATGCCGACGCCAGGTGGCGATCGTATATCGCCCCCAGCCCCCAGTGACAGTCATTCACTCCGTGCAAATGACAGTGATTATCACTCCATGTACCTGACAACTGACCAATGTCCACAACCTAACCCAACTGCCTCCCGCTTCCCCTATCCGAGCACAAGGACCTCTACACGCCAATCTCGCCATGCACTAAACGTCGTGGCTTGGAATGTTGCCAAATGGCGGGGGAATATCGCGTTTCTCACAAAACGACCGAAATAGCTACTTCTCGATAGCCTTACTCAGATGGGACTCCAGCCACCGCTTCTGACTCTGAAAAGTTGGTCAAACGCGCGTACCAGGTCCTGTGTGTAGCACGCGTAGACGGACCGATTAGCCTTGTCAGTCACTGCGCTCAATATTTTGGTCACGTAACCTGGTGCAAGTGATTGAGGGGGGGGGGAGGAGAGTTCGGCCGATGTTGCGCACGTCTGACATCACTTATAAACTAATTCATGCACAAGTCACCCCGCATACTGCGAGACACACACACACAGACGACACAGCCGTTTGCAACGGTCGAACTGGAATGACCGAGTAGCATTCAGGCCAACTTCAGGTCAGGTGCAGACACGGGCGTGATGCGAGACCTGAGGCGCTAAGAGACACTATGAACAAGTTGGCAGGGGGACGCACACAACTGCAGAGGCGGTAGAAGTAAGCAATGTTTTTCGACAATCAATTCGAACCACGAAAACCGATTAGCTGTCCCCTTGTTAGAAAAAGGATAAGATAGAAGCAAACACTTTGTAGATGTTGGGAATGTGCCCATTCCCACGACCACTCCTCTTGCAGAAAGGTCCCTTGAGTGCAACTCCACGCAGCTGTCATGAGAGCGCGCGCCGTGGCTATCGATTTTTCTTCATAGCTGATTGGTCCCGTCGTGAAACCTGCTCATGGAGCAGACTGAATGAATACCCCGTAGCCTTTTTGCAAGAGTGACTTGCTTGACTTGTACTGTGGGAATACACTTCTCCCCCTGGCCGATTGACTTCTCTTTTTCTCGCGTGCCGGCGCTCGGGACAACAGTCGGGCTAGCTCCGAGTTCGTGCTGATTAATGGTACCGGGCGCGGGTCAAGTAAAGTTTATTAAGGGAAATATAAGCGAAGGCCTTTAAACTCCCTTTTGGTACACAGTAGTTAAGAAATGCATCAGCACAGCTGGACATTTAAAGGTCGTTTACGTAATTGTAGGCGACTATTCAATTGTTCAAAGTAAGCTAATCACGTGGGGTGATGTCAGTTAACACGAGGAAGCAGGTGTAGCTGAGCAAAAAGAACAGACAATGAAAAAATCGTAAGGTAGGGCATATGGATCGTAACAGTGGAAAAAATGAAATCAAGTACCTTGGCCACAAGGTTGAAAATAGAATCTATTGACACTTATTGCAGGCCCTAGAGACAGTTGAGCGGACGAAAAAAACGAAGGGGGGAGGGTGTGGCAACAAACCCTATTAGGGGGAATGAACAATTTTTCGGCAGACGTCCACGTCAAAGAAGCATGAACAACAAAGGAAACCCTACCATCGGTGCTGCGAAGTACGGCAACAACCGAAAACGAATAGGAACATAATTGCGTATTCTCCTATTGAAAGAGGTCGCTGTGCGGGAAACTAGCACAACAACTCATCGTTAGAAAGGTGAACCCTCCGAATTGAGGAAAACGATTGTGGGACATGATAGACGTAGAGTAGGTCTTCATATGCTCGAAAGAAGGGCATGGAAAGTGCACTAGTTCATGATGAAAGCCGGTGTCTACAGACGTCCAAAAACGAACGCGAACCAGTTTAAAGTGGAACTGGACATTTTCCCCCAGCGAAAGTCAACGGATCCGCAGCTGCCGGCCTTTCAGTTAAAATGCGAAAAAAGTAGAGGGGGACCTCACTGTTTGTACCATAGAAGGCCAGCCAGAAAAGGGGTGATAGATTAATTGCTGTAATCCCCTTAGCTCTTTTATTTCGACTGCAAACCAGGTCGTATCAGTAGTACAGTTAATTCCAGACCGACCGAAAGAATATCCCAGAAAGAAGAAGGTTGAAAACAGCTCGAGAACAGTGCAAAACCGAATTCTAGCCAGTTGGCTCCTTGATCTAGCAGAAAATATACCACAGTGAACGCAGGCAATTGGGATAGCGAAAAAAGATACCGAAGAGTGGAAGAATAGCACCCCCAGTTACAGACAAATAACTAAGTAATTTGACGCAGTTGTCAAAAAATCGGCAGCACAATAGCAAGGGGGAAGTTTTAGTACAGCCAACGCAGTAGGCTGCGTGGGTAGCTTTGCCCAAGTTTGATAAACCGCACGGCTCTCGGTGGGGCTTCGCAAGTCAAGTGGCTAGAGCATTGGCTGTACTAAAGCCTTCCCCAACGGTGCCATGGGTTCGAATCCCACTGGAGCTACCGAGGTTTTCCAAACTGGGTCAAAGTGACTAAATACCAAGGCATAAAATAAAAGTAAAGTTTGTGATCAATCCCTAGGTAGGTGGGTAGAAAATCGTTTTAAAGGGCTTCAGAGTCTACCTTTTTCTCAACGAGTACAAGTCTGTAAGATGGTAAATTGTCACTTGTATCCCCAGGTACTGACGTCGACTGCTGAAGATAACTAACCCAGGAAGTCAAAGCTGTTTTAGGACTAATGGATGGCGAGCTTGAGCCATTGGAGATCCTACTTTCAGTTAAATAAGAAGAAAGACAGCTCCACAGTGTAACGAGGAATGCTGACGCAGGCATTAGTTTGTACTACACCGCAAGAACCAGAGGAAACGGGTTGGTGGCTGATGCACATGGAATCTCATATGGGCGCGTATAGAATGTTTTACATCACACATTAAAGAAGTGGATTTCAAAATAAAAGTCCAAAGCAAGTTTAAAAATAACCCCGGCGTGTTTGGGCTACGTCCCATTGCAGAGTGGAAGAAAGGTGGAAAGCAAAATGAAACAAATAGGACTACCTACACGAAATAAGTAGCAAAAAGAGAACTCAAATATATCACGGTTGACGACACGTTGCTACGGTTACTTTCGATCTATCGATGTGATTGGGCAGACGTTGCAAAACAATTCACTGGAAAAGGTGTCTTGCCACGTACGCATTGCCGGAAGAGGTGTGCGTGTGTGTCTGTTCGACGATCGGTTTCGATGAGGTCCACCAACTGAACCAACAGGTTGGTACATGAGGTGACGGCCTCATGGGTTAGTTTAAAGTGATAGAGGACGTAGTTAGCGGCTCCGCACTCTTCACCTTCTCCCATGAGTCTCGAAAGGACTAGACGGGTCGGGCGTGGGCCGCTCTATCAAATGCAAGCCAATACACCGGCTTATTTAGTCGTACAGTGACAGTAGACTTTTGCGCTGGTACTACTGTACTATTTACCCCCACTCACCCATAGTAGGCGTGAAGACAGGCCCAAAGAGGCCGAGACTGATACGGCTACTACTGTGTCTAATTACAACTGGCTACGATGTAGTTGAGTCTCATAATCAGTTCTATCTCTGACGCTAAAATTTGTCAGAAGTGACGCTGGATTTAAGCTAACACTGGGGGCTCATGCCCCTTGTCTCAACAAGGAGTGTGAATCTGGGTTTAAACTATTTCGAGTAAGTACATGCTTTGGGCCCTGAGCAGAAGAGCGCTTGTCTTGGTTTCCGCCCTATCAACTCTATCTATCAGATTGTCATCTTAGATAATAAGATACTGCTGCTATAGGTACGTGCCTATACTACGAGTGCTAGTTTCGATTTATCATGTATGATAAGACCAGTAGATAGTACACTATAAGTATTTATTGTGTTTGCTTTTCAAGGAGTCGCACCCAATGTGCACTCGCAATCTGCGTGAGGAGGAAAATGTGATTAGCATTTGGATAATTTTAGGGAGTTTGTAAAGTAATGTACCAGTCCTACCATGCACTTATGTCATGCAGTTTGCCGTCTATAGCCCAACTACGTACCTAGAACAGTATCCATCTATAGCTTGGACTTTTCGGAACCTGTGCTCATATCCCATCGATCCCAGCACATTGTGCGAATGGGGGTTTAAGGTATTCCGAGTAAATACCCAACTTCAGTAACTGTCAAACCAGAGTCTTGGAGACGAAGGCTGGTACTGCTACTGATATTTCTAATACTACTAACTAGGGGTGCAGCTGATTGATAGCATTTCTGGTACTATTTTTGACAATGACACTTATTAAAGTCACCACTGGGCTCAGATACCCACAATCTCAACAAAAAGTGTAGTAGTACTGGTGCTAGCAATGATGCTGCCATGTGTCGGAGGTCGGACCATTTTCTTTCTAAATAGGTGCGCTACAAGCACGGTAGTAGAGGACAGCAGTGTTGCTGTGACTGCAATAGGCTAGATGCATAGACTAGGGATTGAGGACTAGACTACACTACCACAGCTAAGCAAATCTAAACTAAGAGACCCATCTGCCTAATTGAAGAGATACAATTGTGTCTAAACTGAATAATGAGATTATAGTCAGTTGGACTTTAAGCTTAGCTAGATTTGAATTTGGTGCAACTAATAAAGCAATCAAACTGCTGCTGCCACATTTTTACAAAGTGTGGACCAGAATACTGCTGCTTGAGGTAATATGCCACAGCTAATAGTGTTAATTCTAGCAATCATAGTTGGGTAGTATATTGCAGTAGTATAATCTTAAAATTATATCGATAGTTGACTCAGTGCAGCAGGAATAGGGAAATATAAGTGATGCTGGTAGTAATAGTGATAATGGTAATTTCTATAACAGTATTCAAAGTTCAGTACTAAGACGTGCATCCCATTTGATCAATTTAGTATAACACGTGGAGGTATGAGCTTATCGCTATACAAGAACGGTACTAGTGTTGCTGAGATTGCAATAGGCTAAAAGGTTAGACTAGGCTTTGAGGACTAGACTGCACTATCAAAGCTTAGGAAATCTAGCTGAGAGACTTGACTGCGTAAGCTAACAGGTACATTTGTGTATAAACTGCATAATGAAGTTACAACCAGCTAGATTATAATTATGTGTAGTTAATAAAGAAAATTTGCTGCTGTGGTTAGGACAACTAGACTATAATAAACGAATTAAAAATAACAATAGTGATTTTGTAAGATACCCCTGTTTTTCTGCGGCCCATCCGTCCTATGTGCGGGTTGGCAGATCAAGCACCGCAACTATAAGCCTGTACCTGCGTCTTGTTGGAAAACGTACAGTCACAGGGTGTAGCTTTCGATAGACAACGCAAAACCCCCGGTATTGTCTTTCTGCACGATTAGCTAAGTGGTTACCATGCCTTTATCTTGCAAGGTACTGCCTTTTACCGTCTTCAGGCTAACTATATAATTGCTACCGTATCCAGCTATAGTTTGGAAGTTACAGAACGTCTCCAGTCTAACTAAGAACATGACATGTTCCAGAATAAGCTTAGCATAGTAGCCTGGCGTTTTCTATACTGTAACAATATCTAAGTGGTTAGACACGCACCTTTTATTGACAATATGCATAACCGATATGAATATGCGCTTACAAGCTTCCTTGTCCTCCACGGAAGCGATCGGAAGAGCATGCTGGTTATGCTGGGTTGCTTTTTGTCGCTGTACGGGTGACGCAGACCAACAGACGCAGACAGTGATGTTGTCTTTGAAGGTCACTTGATAAAGCACGCGACAGTTCGTCCAAGCTTTGCTCCAAACAGGTTGGTGCAGTGGCTTGAGCACAAGTA
The DNA here is from genome assembly GCA_036362985.1 of Ligula intestinalis. NCBI lineage: Eukaryota > Metazoa > Platyhelminthes > Cestoda > Diphyllobothriidea > Diphyllobothriidae > Ligula > Ligula intestinalis. The sequence continues at coordinate 3,033 of JAYGXS010001773.1, read as the reverse complement.
AGGTGTTAACTGATAGTCGACTTTCCGCAGCAACAACCGCATTCTTGCTCATTCCTCATCCATCTGAGCCCGATGTCTGTTTCTCACACGCCAGGTCCGGAGAGCACCCCGCCTATTCGACCGTTCATCAATTGTTGTTCAAAGGAAGAGGTAACATAGGCGACACTGTCTACGTCGGTCAGAGCATGCGCGACCCCACCACTACCACAATGCACGTCTACACCCAACGCACCGAGAAGCCTAGTATGTACAGTGGAGACTCGGGTAACGAGTAGTCCCATCTACGAGCACTTCAGGTAACGAACGAGCTATTGGCATAAAGTTTGTTTCGCTTAACAAGCTTCCGCTCAATCAGCGATTGTAGGTGCGTCTGTCTGCCATTGAGTCTTGATCCTAGGGCATGGGTCCTCAGTCACCTGCAGCCAATCAGTGAACGGATGCAGCTTGACTGGCTACGAGTTCCCGCAAGATGGAAGAAGCTTCAGGTGGATGTTGCTGATGTACAGGAGTTAGTACAGGAGCACAGTGATAAACTGAACATCGTGGAACTTCAGAAGGAACTGAATTAAGAGGAAGCATAAGAGCTCTCACCAGACGAAGAGGAGATAAGGGAAGATGCCGCCTCTTCCAATGGGATCAAAGAAGTGGTGGGGATATTTTGGAAAAGGATTATTCGAAGGAAGTAGTGACTGCACGTTATCGGAACTTATTCAATGACAAGCATCATGACAGTTTGGCAGATTTGAATAATTTTAGCTAGTCCAATTGTATAAAAATTCGCGGTCTCGGTGGGATTCGAACCCACACAACAGGGAAGGCTTTTGCGTAGCCAGAACTCTACAACTGAGCTATGAGGCTCATCATGGGCCGTGAATTTAAGCACACTTTGGCTGCGCAAAGGCTCTCCCTGATGTGTAGGTCCGAGCCCCACTGAGGTCACAAACTTTTCACAATGACAATTACTGTCTCGCTTTAGGAAAACTCTCAAACAAAAAAACAGTTTTTCAGTAGATATGTTCTTTTGGAAAGGTACAGATAGTGAAATAGAACTCGGTCCCAGTGGGATGAAAGCCACGAGAAGAGAGAGCACGCCTGACTTTTCATAAGCCAAAGTACGCATATTATAATACGTAATATTTCCATTATTTTGAATGAGGAAATTCGTTTTGCAAGCCGAGCGTTTCACATGACGAGCTCGGCACCGTAACGGATTGAACTCGTTAACCGAGGCTTCGTTGTACTTTTACTTGGCCCTATTTTGGCTCTCGTGTATGGCTCCACGAAGGCGTCCGCACCTCGGTAACTAGTGGACTAAGCCAGATGAATATGTCCGAATTGTGTCTCCCATGTTCTTCCGCCTACTTCTAAGAACGTTCTACGGGGATGTTAACATACAATCCCGCAGCCGATCAGGTTAACTCTAGTAGGCTTCGCACTGTAATCCAATTGTGAACCACTGTTGATTTCAGCAGCCATTTGAAATGACTAAGCAGTCCTACTTAGGGAAGCAAAGTTTACCCTCCAAGAAGGAGGGGGCAAGAAAATGACGACAGGTCGTTTTCTTGCCTTCTACAGGTCATCAGTGATCCCCTGTAGTCTTGCAACAGTCACTATGTTTCACGAATTTTTGTAAGAGTTGAGAATTTTCAAGTTTGGGTAAAGACAATACAGCACTAACGATCTCGGCGACATGACTCTTAGTAGATATGTACTAAGGCAGATAGCGGTCTTTTTATAGAAAAAAAACAGCAGTGAGCTGCAATCAAGGTTTTTTAAAGTCGGACCAACACGAAGTCAGTCAGTAGATACGTTTTGAGGACGGTACGGAAAATACGAACAACTGATAGTAAACTGGAACCCTGTCAGACTGGAATGAAAGTCATGAAGAGAGCCCGCCTGAATCTTCATAAAGCAAAGTAGAACGGAAAACAGAAAAAAAAAAACATTATTATTACATAGATTAATAGTACACTAGTCGATTTAAGATTGATGCTTTTCGGGGTGTGGAACGGATTAATTTTGATGTCCAGTATTTTAAATATAGAAATTCGTTTCGCAAGACGAGCGTTTCACATGACGAGCTCGGTGCCGGAACGGATTAAGGTCGTTCATCGAGGTTCCACTGTACACGCATGGGTTGCCTACGGTCGACGAGCTTTTGCCTACAGTCAATTAGTGGACTGGTGCAGATTGGCTACGTTTCGCACGACAAGCGTTTCACATGACGAGCTTGGTACCGGAACGGATTAAGCTCGTTCAACGAGGTTCCACTGTACTTTTACTTGGCTCCGCTCTGGCTTTCACGTATGGCCCTAAGAAGCTGTGCTCAGCGCGGCGCCTGCACTTCGGCAACTGATGGACTAAGCCTGATGAAGATATCCGAGGTGGATGTCTTCAGACATGGATGACACTGAAGTAACCCATATCTTCCGGCCCAACTTTCAAAACGCTCAACAGGGATGCTAACATATGATTCCACAGTGGCTCAGGTCAACTCTGGTAATCTTCATACCTTAACCGGAGTAGTGGCTCACTGTTGAGTTCGGCAGCCATTTGAGATGACTAAGCAGTCCTACTTAGGCAAGCAACATTTTTCCTTCAAGAAGAATATGAAGGGGGTAAAAAATGCGGTAGGATTGTGTCATGGGGTCATCTGGGGAAATCGTGAAGCGCGCCCCGCAGGCATACGATCGAGTGATTTTCGGGGAGCGGACGGGCGGGGCATACCAGGAAAGAAATTAGAACCCAATTTGAATGCCCAATAAAAAAGTTACGATGACAAGTTGGGTCGCGCACTCAAACCTCAGGCGGGGACACTGAGGTACACTTTAATATCATCGCAAACCCCCCTCCCGACAAACGGCGAACGCTTGTATGTCGGGGGAGTGTGCCCAAACCTCGGGCGAGGTCACTGAGAGACATTTTCTAGTGGTATCACCAAAACCAACAAGAAAGAAGCTTAACAAAGTACAAAAGGCAGGGAGATTAGGCAAATCACCCTACTTAAAATTTTCAAGTATGCGGTAGTTCTCG
>JAYGXS010001772.1:0-12421 GCA_036362985.1 Ligula intestinalis | reverse complement strand
TTCGCCAAATAAAGGCCAACTTGGACTGCTTTCGAAACAGCGGTAGTGTCGTGCGTCTTTGTAGTTGAAATAAACAAAGTGGGCTAAAATCGGTTTCTTATGCGCGAAGTAGGCCAACAGACCTATAAATAAGAAAATGAACGTGCAAATGGAAGGAGGAAAACAATGGCGGCTCAACCCTAAACGCTTGCTGAATGGACTTTTTATGCGACACTATCAGTGTTGACGAGTTAGGCAATGAACGCGACTGGAGAGCGAATACTGGGAGTTCTCATTGAAACATTGTTTTCCCCGAAGAAATTTGAGCAAAGCGAAGATCACGAGCTGATCAGGATTTAATGACGTCACGAAATTTCGTGATCTCTCAATCAGCTGCAGATGGTCATTGCCTATTAATAAGCGGATTAACTGTCCAATTAAGTGTCAGTCTCGAAGGCTGAAATTTGATAGGTAAAGGTAGAGTCCATGAGAAGCCGCAGGACGTGGTTAAAAAAGGTGGGGTTGGGGCAGGGAACAGAGTAGCCGTCACTCCTAAGGCTGACGAGGAGGCGTAAGCAGGAATGAGTTTATCGATCGTTACCATAACTATGCGAGGTTCATCACATGGTTTAGCTGCTTACAGAGTTCTAGGTTTCTGCTCCGTATTGCAGCGGCCTCCGCAAAACGTAGGAGACGCCCGGTCGTCACCCGAAGTACGACCATAAATGCAGTTGTTTGTTCGACTGTATGGCCAGTGTCCACTAAGCAATTAGTGTTTGAACTCTTGGGTACTTTATGTTCCGCCCTGAGCAACCACTTCGGCATGTGTTCAGCTGACCGCATTGCCAACTGCCTTTGCGCGCGCCCGATGTATTTGCATCTGCATCTAAATGTAAACTTGTAAACGCAGTTTAGAGTGGCGTGCAACGGCAGATGTTTCTCAGTCGGTCAAAATGGAATGGTCGCTGTTGTGCTTATGTACAACAATTTAGCGGCGGGATAGGTTCTTTCAAGTGGGCCTCGAAGCCTCCGCTTTATCACGTTGAAGACATTATCACCGGCGTTTTTGGTACTGATATTTCAGGAGTAATTTCTTGTCTGCGGTTTTGATATTTATCAGTACATTTCACAGGGTAGCCATTTCCAAGCAGCACATTCTTGAAAAAACTCCTCTCCTCATCGATCGCATCCACAGAACAGATTATAAAGGCTCTTTTGAAAAGGCACAAAACCAAGTTTGGTTTACTCTGAATTGGAACGAAACTAAGAAAGTGTTTGTTTTGTCCTTTCGACGTGGTTTTTCGATAGATGGACCTTCCCGGACCTTTCCGGGAAGAAGTGCAGAAGTATGTTTGCTTGACGTATCTGATTCGGGTTTGAACCCATCCTCCCAGATGGGTTCAAGCCAGAATCCGGAACATAAGGCAAACAAGCTTCCTGAGAAGAAGATGCAATCGCCGGGACAAGACATGTATTTGCTTAATGTCTCGACATCCATCGCGGATTCTGCCTTAGAGATATCATCAGAGCGATCACAATTTATTCTCCAGAAGATTGGGAGTGCTAGTAGGAATGCATTAAGGAGGGTTTCTTTGTGGGAAAGCACTTGGGGTTTCTGAATGCACAACTTTAACCTTTGGGATCCTTTTGTATCAATGAGTGGCATACCATCAATTAGGCATTTGACCCAGCAGGCGGGCCATTGAACACATTTCTTAGGTAACTATGAATTCTCCTTACTGTGACTTAAAACCTTGTAACTTCGCGGTTCAACCAGAGGGAGGTTTGACTTAAATTGCTGTTACATTTTAAGTCACACTGATTTTCCAGGCTGGTGAAGAAAAATGCACCAGCAATAGCCCCATCACTAACTCTTATTTTTTTCAGCATGGCCTTCAACTGAACCAATCTTAATTACCATACGATCATCTGTAGGGATCCAAAACCTAAATTTTGATCGTAGTATGCAACTGTTTTGCGGTCCTTTTTATATGGATGATGCCCAGTACCGGTCCAGCGAACATACCAGAAAGAGAAGAAGAAGACTCGATCGCTAAGGCAATATGTTTATTCACCTGAAATTTTGACATCCGTCGCGGAATCATCATCAGGGACATAAACAATAGCAGAAAGAAGAGTTTGGCTATCGTTCGAGAGATTTTTTGCTCTGCTTGCCACACACAGATATGCCCGCTGACCTTGCCGATGTTACGTGGATGGCCAAAACGACTTTTCCTGAAATGCGACAAATGATAGGATAACAGTAGCTTTTCGTTGGCTATTGTAATGCTAATAAGAATAACTGATAGTGAATTAAGAAATGGTGCGATCCCACTAACTATCAAACCACAGACGTGCACAGTTTTGCAAATTGTTATTTTGTTTACGGAGGAAATCTTTATTTTCTCACTGAAGAAGCAAGGCAGATCGCAGTCCAAACTACTTCGTGAAAGTGTCATTCATAGGTCAGGCTGGAAGTGTTATCGTAGCCTTCTCATCTTAAAATATCTGCTCTGATATACATTTCTTGACCAACCATATTTACCGTGCCTAATTCCAGACCTTCGGAACCAACCTTTATTGGCGGCGTCTGAAAATTGATATTTATACTTGAGCAAGTAAACGTTATCTCAATATGATAATTAACTTCGTGGTTACATATGACGACCCACCGATTGGCAGCTTATGAATAGCATGTCGTTACTCCACATTAGCTGGTGGATTTCGCCGTCGAGCCTGAAAAGATTTGATTCGAAGGGTTTTCTCCAAGATCGAACAATAATATTCTCGGAAAGTAGACAAGGAAATATAAAAACTCGTGCTTACCTACTAGAAAACCCTACAGGTAACGTTTATGGCAGTCCTTGGACCAATCGCGTGATTTCTGCGATAATAGTGACCCCGACGTGTTCTGCACGCGCAACACCGAGATGTGATTAACCTCGATTATCATCAAACCTCCCTCGACTTTTTCTGAATATTTCTGTGTTTTCTTATGAGAACAAAATATGGAGAATTTCATCACCGACATTCTTTCAGGAGATGAGGATTAGGCACATGTTTTTGCACCTGCATCATATAATTGCACAAACTCAGTGAAAACCGCGTGTCTTTACTTTAAGCTAGTACCTGTGACATCAGTGTGGTAAATACTTTCATCATTGGAGTTTTGTGTGGCAAAAACTACCGGTAAAAAAAAACAAATAATGCGGGCTTAAATTTTACTTTCTTTTGCAAATTATTCTATCTTTAGTGATGGTTTGAATGCCTATGAGCGAAAAAATGCATTTTTCGCATATAGGCGTGCATATTTGACTATAATGCTATGGTAAACTTTTTTTGGTTTTTACAGGATTCAACCTTGCGTGCTGATATACGTTAATTACGTCTTCCTTTTACTAGGGTAGTCGAATTGTTGCATTCCATGATTTGCAGTAGACTGGGCGCACAAGATAGTCTAAGTGCAAAATTCCCAAGTTCTTGATCCTGAAGTGGCTGATACCACATTAGATTTGCCCTTTCCAGTACAGAGGTTGTCACATATTTGACAACTATGTAGTCACTCGCTGAATGTCATTGGCAAAACAGCGCAATTGAATAGCTACCTATAGGCCTCAAATACGAACATCCCAAAGAAACATAACAGTCAAGAGCTAAGAAATCAAAATCCTAGTTCCAAGTACGTCTTGTCTAGTATGCAAACCAAAGTCACACGAGAGAGGGCTGACTGCAAAACTACAATAAAACAGAAGCGTTATAATTATTTTTACGATTTCAATTAAGGATATTAACGTCTGTTGGTAGCGAAATCATTCGCGACAGCTTATCTCCTGAAATGGGACGTTGAATAACGCCGTAACAAAATGAGACGCGTGCAGAAAATTGAAAATCTATAGCTCAACAGAAATGTCATTTTCACTACACATACGTCATCAATGAACAGTGACACCTAAAAACAATATCAAAGGGAAGGTTCATACACGAAACAGAGATGTTCAAATCTATTGCATGAAGATCAGCGGGGCAATCGAACGTCGGATACATGTTCGAGGCGCTTCCGCTGGTCGACCTTCGCGCAGCATATGTAGGCTGCTTCAAGTTTCATGGACAATAGAATCGTCGTTATCTAGGTGTTGATTGATACAAAACGATGGATTTTATCACCATCTTTAACAGACCTGATCAACTAAGCAGGCTGCCAGTAGTATTTTCGCTAACCCAAAGAACTTATATCTGCCACCTCAAATTGCATTTACGAAGTCACAAACCACCTGCAAACGCCAGTACAGAAAGGCAACTAACGACCTAAACAGTTAAACGCCTGCATAAGTGGTTTTCAAATAAGAAACAAGAAATAGCTGGTTCTTCTTTTTGGAATTATTAATATAGCGACTGCGCCGTTGATCTCTATATGTGGTATCAAAGTTCATACGCCCTGTTATATAGGCACGTGCCCTGCCATAAAATTCCTTCTGATTTGTAGAACATGATGAATTCCGGAGCGAACAACGTAGCCGCCGGTGAATTCATACAAAAATTGGGGGAAAGCCGAGAAAATAATTGCGACCGAAGTATATCCACTAACCCCTAATTTTTCCGCACAACTGCATGTTGCTCGAGTATTTTGACAACCGCAGAAAACTTTCAACTGACAAAATTTACATATGAAAATGAGTAAAATTCTGACGATGATTTCATCCGTGATGACATTTATCACAATAAACCTCGAATAACCAGGTTATCATTTGCCCACTGGTGGTTTTCTTGGGCAAATTTCTTGAGTCAAATTTATTCGTCTTTGCATATTTTGTACCAATGCTCAATAGACACCCATTTTAAGCTTTCTTTTATCTATATCGCTATCACCTCACACAGTAACAGTAGCAGCATGACTATATATATTTGCAGTCAGCTAGTGTCGTTACTTTAATTAAAGTTACCCCACATCTTAGTATTTTATTCTTAAGGTTTGATTCTTACTAATCAACTTTCGATTTGTGCTGTACTATTTTTGTTTGAAAAAAACACTGAAAAGTGTATAATTGTTCATGTGATTGCTCACCTTTGCAGTAAGTGACCGGGCAAGCCTAGAAAGTGATGAACCCTAATATTATTGGAGCAACAGGGATTCCTTAGGAGTCATCATCATCATCATCATTCTACTTTGCTTTTGATTCAAAATGAAGATCTCCGTTTTGTTTTTAAATATCTTAGTTTGCAATACTCATAATGCTAGTTGAACATTATTAGGTAGACAATACGTCTGTCCATTAATTTTAGCTATCTTTTTTGTAAAAAAAGAATCTTGTTCATTTTAATACGGCACAGTAATTTGGGCGATCGACATAGGTGAAGTAAATTGTTTGTCAGCTGAACCCGTCCACACCCTTTGTTTACAAAAGAACAGAACACCCTTTTTGGGCATAATATAACGAAAATAAGAGTGTGGAGTATTAACCTGACGAAATGCAGCTAGACAAATAGCGCAAGGCACAAAGTAATCGTGCAGAAGAGGACCTCGTAGGACCTCGTGGTCAATAGAATCATCTTTCTCTAGGTGTTGAGTGATGTAAAAACGACGGCAAGACTTCGCGCACCATATGTAGGCTGCTTACGATTTTGTGGACAAAAGGATCATCGTTCTCTAGCTGTTAAGTGATTTAGAGACGATAGATTTTAACTGCCTCTAAAACAAACCACCTAGACAGATTTTCAACTGAACAAGCTGTTAGTAGTAGTTGTCTTTGTCTAATGCACTTTTATCTGCCGCTTCAAATTGCATTTACGAATTCAAAAAACACGTGCAAACGTAAGTCCATTGGGTGAACACAAAAGCAACTGACAGCCTTATCAGTAAAAGACCTGCATAAGTGGTTTTTAAATCAGGAAAAGGTGAAAATTGGTTCTTTTAATCCGAATAATTTATATAGGGATGGCTACGTTGATATATTCGTGTGATATAATACCGATAATCCGCGCTTTCCCGCACTGTTTTAAGCACACAACAGTAGCCGCCGAAGACCATGCAATGCTAATTATGAAATTTGGCTGGACACTGAAGGATACATTTGAAAACACTCTTGTGATTCATTCAGATAATTGAATTCTGCGAAAGCGTTCTACTAAGCTAAATCGTCATTTTAGTTAGGTTTCTTAAATGGAATAGCCATTAACTTTGAGAAAATTGGAAATGGTCTCATATGGATGAAATTTCTTATGCTTTTACGAAAGAGAGAACCAAACTGCACGCTAATAATGATAATAATAAGAATGAACTCCAAACGAAGAAAAAATTGGTATGGAAGATATCCCTTCCAGAACTCAAAAATGCATATAAAATTATTCAGATTGAAGTGACGCCAAGTTGAAGGAACCAAATTTGTTTGCAGTAACATTGAGCAGTTTTTTTAAAGAAATTATAGCTAGCTATTCTGTTAATGTTTTTGCACAAAATGATATAAAAGCAAAGTGTTTGTTTGAATGCAGCAATGAACCTCAAATGTCCTTTAAAAAAAACCAAATGTCTGACAAATTCTCGCGTATTAAAGACAAATAAATGCTAATTGAATTTAAGTCGTGAAGAAAAATAATTTTTGGTATACTTTACGTTCCCATTTTTCTACATTTAAAAATGGATCAGACCAAAGAATAAAAATTATTTCATAAAATGGCATTGTATGTGCAAGTTTTTTAATTTGCCAGTATATTTCTGAAAGTGGAATTAATCTACTCATGCTGTTCATGATTTTTTCAATGGTTGCTTCAAAAAATTCACACTGGTATTAGAGTAATCATCAAACTTATACAAATTTAGGAAAATCACATAATCTATGGCGACCACTGTATAATACTGTGTATAGTAAACTCCTTCCATTTTATCAACGCCTGACATCAGCTTTATTTCCGATCTGTATAACATGCTGACTTTCGGAGCGAACACCGTTGCCGTCGGTGAATTCAGATAGAAGCTAAGGGAAGCCAAATAATAAATTGGTGCACGGCTACATGCATCTGAAGTAATTTATCCACTCCTGACAACCTTCGACTATCTTCAACTGGCTAAATTTAATATTTAAATGAGTGGAATGGTCATGCGAATTCCATCCGTTATGGCATTTATTAAATAAAACTGGAAGAAACAGGTGAGAAGCTATCCACTCTTGGCTTGCTGTAAAGCAGTCAGGTTAAATTAATCGGTCTTTTAAGATCTTATAATAATGCCCACTAGAGCTCTGCTTGAGCTCTGCTTAGCTTATATCACTATCCGCTTATATGACAGAAGGAAGATGACTAGAAAAATTTGCACTCTGTCATTGTCCTTAATTTAATTTGGGTTAACCCATATCTTGGTACTTTATTCTTGATGTTTGAATTTAGATAATCAAACTTTTACTTGGTTTGCTCGATTTTCGTTTGAAAATATACCAAAAAAGTGTAATTTTTCAGTCGTTTGTTCATTTTGTAAGAAGTGACGAGGCAAGCCCACACATTTAATACACCTTTACATGCAAATTAAAAAAAAAACAAGTGATACTTAAATAAATTGAAGATCCTGTTAGCTTATTATATACCCTAGTTAAAGGTATTTTCAAAGGTATTCATTGAGGATGAACATTATTGCCACTAATTATATTGCCTCAGGAAAGTATCGAATATTGGAAAGTATGACGACAGTCACATACGCAGGGGTCAATTGTGCTATTTCTGGAGCAAAATAGATTCCTTCGAAGAATTAATCCGCCTACCATGCTTTTGATTTAAAATGAATATGTCCGTTTCGTTTTTATATATTCTATCCCGTTTCTGGTACTTCTCCCTGCTTATTTCCTTGATGGTAAAATCCGTTAGGAGCTCAAAACGTCAGGCAGATAAAATTATTGTCCCAGAAATCACGTAATTTTCTTTTTCTCATAATGCTATTTGAACGTTAGCTGACAGAAAAGACGTTTGGAAAATAATTTCAAATAACAATTTGTTTGTGTAAAAACGAAGTATCTTGATCAGATTAATAGGAGGCTGTAATCTCGACGATAGACATAGGTTAAAAAATGTGTTAAATAATGGAATTTTGCAACATTATTAATTTACGTGGGGCTAAAACAGCGTCGTTGGACCTCATATAATGATGGTGAGAAAGAATACTGACTTGACGAAAGCTTGATGGTAAAAAGCTGGGACTTAGGGTGACAAATTATTATTATCCTTAATTTTTTTAATTAATTCGTCGAATATTATGCACACATTGCTGTTCAAGCCTTATGAAGTGATGGTCATACGAAATAACATAAAGACGTAATATGTAAATAACAACGTCTTTCTACCAAATGTCCATGAAACTACGCTTCTCAAAAGTGAAATTTTCCACCAATTTTCTACCGACAAACAAAAAAAATTACTGGATGTTACTTACGGTAGAATGCAGAAAATGACACGGCCATCTTTCAAGACATTAAGGAAAAAGGCGCAAAATGAATAGCCTTCGTTTAAACTGTGGCGGATCGTTGTATTTTCTACAGTTCCTCATGCAGAGCCAGCGAGCATATGGCATTTTGAAGTCGGAATTCCGTTTAATTCAATAACAGCAACACAATATAAAAGTTATCTATAATTTCAGAACACATTAAAACGGTCTTAGGCGAGTGCGCTTCCTAAAGTAAACTTGCTGTTCAATCCGATCGCTTATCTTAATGTCAGCTGCCATTAAAATAAAAATGAACAAACTGCAACCATTTGATGCGCTATTTTCCATCCTCCCAAAAAATACCATCATGCTCTTGTGTCACCAGAAAGATACCAAACAAGGAATAGCTTGTGACGCACTTCAGTCAAACGGATGAAATAAATCGGAAGGAGGAGATAGCAACAATGCAAAACCTTCCTCGTAAGGATATAATAACACAAAAATTGAAAAGTATATTCTTCTGTGCTGTTAATGCTGTTAATACAGAAAATGTGTAAGTCGAAAAAGATAAAATGTTGATAAGTTAATTGCCACTCCCCCTTCTCCTTATTCTAAACGACTATTGTTTAGATCGACTTAGCGTATGATTCCCCAAACACTAGTTCCGCGAGCGGTTCGTCCAGTCGAATGCATATGGAAGTCTAACAGCACAACAGTCCTGCAATTACATCACAAGGAATTGGCATGCCCCATAGTACCACAAAGGCAAGCTTTTATTTAGGTTACATCACATAAGATCAAGTGGAGATATGTTGAGTGGAAGTATGCGTATTTATTCCTTTTTTAATCTATTAACTGGTTAGTATTACCCATCCAAATCCTTTTTTGGCTTTTTCTTGCGATATTTTCCTTCGACACAAAACCTTCTGTTTTGGGTCCGGAAGTCGATCTAAATATTTCAGCTGAAATATAGCTGCGTCAACTGTTAAAAGACTGTCAGATGTGTAAATGGCTCATGTTCACCATACCAAAGGCAATGTAACTAGGTGGAAAACCGTGACGTGCTTTTCGTCAAACTACAGCCATAGCATGACACAATTATAAGGTTTACGGCTCGTCAGTGTAACCACCACCCCAAAATTGGCCAACTGGGGAGTATACTCAAAAGCACATTGGAAACGATGGGTGAATCGTTGATGAGTGTAACCATTTTCAACTGCATCATGCAGAAGCAGAATATGGGAAGATGCACACCTATGCTGTCAGTATGATGAATCATGCAACATAGCCATCTACTTGTTGACTCTTATTTGAAACATTTTATCAATACATTTTCTTCTCTTCATGATTATCCTGACTCAGGTGAACATATTTGTAGAAAGTTGAAGCACCTTATCCTTGATGCAAATTTGATCATCGTGTAAACAGCAAAATTTATTGGATCCCTTAATTTCGACAGTGCTCATCAACTGCTTCCTTTCTTTCCATTAAATAACGTAAAAGGAAATGCAAAATTGATTTTTTACAGAAAAATCGATAAACACAACAAGGTCACAGGAAATGGTCAAGAAGCAATCAATATGGTAAGAAACGCTGTGGGCTGCCATAAACGGAGAGTCTAAGGAAAAAAGTTGGGAAGGGAATGTTTAAAGAGGGAGCCGGTTATACCACGGCAAAGTTAGGTTCACTTCATGCTCCAGTTAATTACGGAGGTCAGGTTTAAACCACCGTATGTAAGTTACTGCCAGGTAGCGTTATGTACAAGTTGCCTGTGCCCGAACAAGTACTAGAAAAGAGGTTTTGGGGTCCACATAATGGCCCGTATCTAGCAGATTTTCGGTAATCAATGCTAATCACTTTAGTGCCCGAAATTACATAAAGCACTTAAGCGGGTAACTATACAATGGCAAGCAAATACTGGGTGAAGTTACGCTAACAATGGACTGCACGTTATGGCGTGACACTCAACGAAAGGTAACATTAGCTGAGTTCGCGTGAGTTGGTCGACTTGCAGTGAATCAGGCTGAATCGTTAAGTATTGCAGCAGGTGCGTGCATCATGCGTTACTCAGAGGATCAAGCAACGTCAGCAATTACATGCAATTATGTTGTCCAATCGCCTTCCAGCCTACTGTTCACGAAGTCGCGAGGGCAGCTTTAGTCAGATCAGCTCAAGCGTTTACTATTCTCACGGGTAATAACACAACATGATTCAACACTGTAAAGCGAGTTAATCGGCTTTGCTGCGAATATTACCAGGCTGTAGGTGAAGTTTTCTCTCCTTTGGGAAATTAAGTGTGACTATAGAGGCCCCATTTTATTGTATATTTCATGGTAATATACACCCTGTTGGATCGGAGACCTCCTCGTGAAGTGATGTTTCTGTGATCTTAGAAATACGGTTAAGAGGACGAACTTAGATGAACTGTTAAACTACGTTTTTCACTGCATGTAATTTTAACGCCCATCAACTTGGTTCCGTCTAGGTTTCGAAATAGTGTATCTATCGAAAACATGGTAGTTGGTAAACGTCTAATTAACTTCCCTGAATAGCAGACAAAAACCTCATTCTTGTGTAATAAAGGCTTGGGTATTTTGTAGATTATACAGTTTGCTATCTGCAGATGTTTCTGATAATGAATCTGGGACGGATATCGAAACGTCAAACGCATGGCATTATTATCCCAGTGGTCGGATCTCTTTCGTTTCAACGAAACATGATAGGGAAATTTTAATAAAAGAATGAAGCTAAAAAGTAGAAAAAGTAGGAAAAATTATTTAAATAATGAACAAAATACGCGTCATAAGTAAAATTTGCACATGCAGAAATATTAGAACCTGCCCAAACTTGCGTCAAAACGCAAATCAAATAAGGATTTTCCAGAATAATGTGAAAATAATTGAAAAGTAAAATAGAGACCACACGCCACTAATAGGGCAAACATAAACGAAAACTAAAGTGAACGAACTAAAGAAAGGTAAAATATACTAAATTAAACTAAGCCAACCAAAAAAGAATCTAAAACTCACACAAAAATAATAACGCATAGTAATAAAATTAAAACTAAACTAAAACTGAATTGAAGTTTTTACAAAACAAATAATCCATATTTAGTTAATCAATATAAGGAAGCGGGTGAAAATGTGAACTCGAAGAAGTAACCACGTGCCGCTAATATGTCATAACCTTCAGTAGTACAGTAAAATATAACCTGACTAAACTAACCAAGCAAAGGAACTCTACAATAGAGTAACCTATGTAAAGTGAAAATAAATTTTAAACTGTAATAAAAGTAGTCATTCTCAATGACATATTAAAAAAATCTAAAACAAAACATTTAAAAAATAAACTTTGAGAAGGAAAGAAATATGAGAAATTGAATTACTATTAATATTCAAGGTGCACTTTTTTTTCTCGAAAACATTATATTATTTGAGCAATTTCCGAGTGTTAAATTAAACATTTACCTGATAGTTGAATGCAGCTTATTCTTCTTCAGTATACAACATTTATAACCAATTTAGTACCGGAAGCACCTGGATTGCTTTTACTTATGCGTCAGAAATCGACGTCAACCTCCAAGGTAGTGTGGGAAGCGGGTAACGTGGCCTTATCGGGTAACAAAATATGTTGTTTGTTATATTACCTCACATGGTTTACAGTGCAAATGGCATTCGCCGGCCGTGCTAACAAAGCAAAGCTGACGGTTGTCAAAGTTCACAGTTTTGCATTTGACTTCTAAAAATATCCTTGCGCGAGGTAATAGTGTGAATTCCCTCATCCCCCTTTTTCTCTGAAGTGCAGAACCGTTGCTTAGGCTTCAATTAACTCGCGTTCGGGTTTGCTCCCAGCGTGAGCAATTATCCTTGTTGCTGCGAAATTAAAGTCGTGGCCCATCTCATTGGTGTGGGCCGCCACTTGCGACAGTTCTTCACCCAACCTGACAGCTCGCTTATGTTCATTTATTCGTATACCCAGCATGCGTCCAGTTTGCCCTGTGTAGTTACAAAGGCAGCTTGAGCACGGGATGCGATACACTAC
>JAYGXS010001771.1:0-12428 GCA_036362985.1 Ligula intestinalis | reverse complement strand
GAACTGCAGATGGCCAACGTTTGGACATCTTTTGCATACGGCTTGACAGAGAACAGTGACGGCCTGTCACGTGTATTTGTATATATGCTTGTTAACGGTCGTTATTTCCGGTGTGGTGAGACGGCATACAGCCCTCAGACTCTACATATCCATTTGATGGCAAAAAACGTAGCAGATTTGTAAAAAATAATATTTTTAAACTTTATCCGCTCTTTATTTCTTGACAATAATGCTTAATCTCATATTTTTTCTTATCTTAATTTCATGAACAAGAACAATTATGTTTTCTGTACGTACTAACTTCAAATGTTTCTAGTCTATGGTGTTTTTCTTTTATAGTACAATAAGCCCAAGCAAAAAGGTTTGTTCCGTAGCGTCGAATAGCAAAGAAATCCCTTGGATATCAAGAACTGCTGTTCACTGTTGTTCAATCTTCTGAACTAAGTGTTACTAGTAAAGATTATTTTTAGGTCTCGAATTTATTCAATGAATACAGTAGACAGCCTGAAAAATCGTGTTAAAGCAGTCATTCAAATTTCGATCCTCACAATTCATGAGGTAGCCGATTCATAGTAGAGTTTGAAACTTGTCTTGAGTACCTGGTTTCTGGCATGGGATTTGGCAAATGACTTCAGTCTGGCACTAAAGTAACATGTAGCATTTATTTTGAGAGAGAGTCTATGCTATTTACTGGAATATGTAAAGAATTAATTCTCCAGGTTTGCCGTTTACCTGTCACCTAAGAAGAGGTTGAAAGTTTTGCTTACGGAGGACCTATGATACAGTGCACACTTTCATTGGTTGTTTATTTGTTTTCATTTTAAAAAGAGCTCTAAAGATCAAAAGGACAGTTGCGGTGATTTAAAATGTAGAAATCGGCATGGGAGGAGTTTTCTTCTGTCATCAGTAAAATAAGTGATTCCTTTGTTAACAAAGCACTTAATGTTACTTTTTGCATAGCATTATTAGCCTGTTTCCGAAACTTTATTCGGAACCCTTTTTCCTCTCATAAAAACGGCCAAACTGGAATGTCAAATTGAGCGAGAAAGTCCTCTGTTTTGTATGTTCGTACGGAGCACTCAAAATAGTTATAGGTTGTTTGATGAATAAATAGGGTTTCGATTCCTAATTTCGAACAGATAAGACCCTAACCATCATTTATGCCTTTTTTATTTTGTCGGTGGCATTTTGCCTTGAAATTAGTGAAATTTGAAGATAAGAAACTTTCACGTGGAAGCGTGCTTATCGTAGTTTTCAGAATTGTTCAGTCCGTCATCATTAATTTTGTTTTTACAAAAACAGTTACCTTGTCTATACTGAAGTCCATCGGCCGGCCCATGTACTAATCCCACGCCAGAACTTAAAAAAAACATTTGCAAAACCTCCGCTAAATATGACTTTTTCTTCTAAACGTACTCCAGAGCCGTTTTTCACAAAGGTTGCTTACTGTCAAAGTATGCATTAAATAATTCAACGCCATACCAGAATGCTGAAAGAAATACGTGTCACGACGAGTTCATTTGTACTGAACGCATTCATTCCTCCTTAGCCAAAACCACTCTCTAAGGTATGTTGTTTTAAATGAAGGTGAACGAAACATCAAGAGACGCACATTGTGTCCATTCCTCCGGCTTATATTAAAACAACGTATATTCTGAGCTTTTAAACGCGGTGAGATGAAAGCGGCAGAGGCTTTGAAGAGGCTCCTAGGAGGAGACAGCATATATGTTCACTAGTTATTCGAGTTTGTTTTGACAACGTCTGCTCTTTACCCAATGTCGGTTACTTGACGATTCGCTGGAGAAAATATAGGCATCAGCAGGAAGAAAGTAAAAGTCAGCCTTATGAGGACTTTGTCGGCACAAAACGAATCTGCTTCGATTTTCAATGCTGCTTTGAAATGCGGAAATTAAAAATTGGAATTTAAAATGTCAGGTGTGTAATCCCCTTAACAAGTTGCCTTTTTCGGTTAGCACTAGGCAAATACGTAAAATGTAAAACCTCTTCCAGTTCATCCAGGGTTTGATCGCAAAGTTGACAAAACTATATTCGAGGTAAGGATGCGTGAGAACAAAAACATGGCCATTTGCCAGCGTGTTAATAGTTCACCTCAAGCAAAATAAGATGCAAGGGACAATTTACTGAGCAAACAGTCGAAACAGATGAAGTGTGCACCAGGAGAATAAACACTTTTTCCATGATTAGATAACACTAGCAGATTTTCCATCTTATAAACGAAAAGTTCGAACTTTATTCACGATTATAATATTATATTTCAGTAAGATTGCTATGCGCATTATCAGTAAGTCTTGGCCTAGGATATTTCTGTCACATCTGGATTTCGACTACCGAGTTCTTATATTTTGTTCGATGCCCTTGAAGATGGAAATATATTTTTCTTTTGAATATTGTATAGATTGATTTCCATAAATCTTATGTTTCAAAAAAGCATACCTTTTTATCAAGATACCCTTCCTTTGTCTGTTATTTTCATTCAACCTACCCTTCCATTACTATTCGTGGTAAACAAACAAGATACAGTTCTCTTTTTAAGTAGGTAATATACTACCGTTCTGTACGTTCGCAGAAGGACCTATCATAGAGCTTATAAATATTTGCAGTTGATTGGACCATATTATGTGCTCTGTATGGCCTTTGATTTAGTAAATAGATGCGGCATTTTAAGAATAGTTAAATTTATAAAAGATTACATGATGAGAACCATTTTAAATATCCAATATGCATTTTCCCAAAACACACTTTTTGAGGAAATCTTGCGACCAGACGCTTACACTTCGTTTTCTCAACTGCAGCTGAATATATGAGGGCATCAACACTCAATGGTGGAAATTCATTTTTCGTGAATATACATTTTTGCAGAGTTTACGTTTTACAGCTAGCGTAAAAGACGCTCGTACAAAATTTGTTCTTCAGATGTGACTAAATGATCTTGGGATCAGACTGCACAACAATTATTATCTTTTTAACAGTGAAAATAATGTTTCGAATTTTTGTTGGCAATTAAGAGTATAGTAAATCGACTGTCATATTTATGGTTTTGCAGTTTATCCCGAACAAAAATCCCAAATCAGCTGCATTACAGTTAAATATATGAACAAAAGTACACTCTAATCGAGTCAAGCCTTTCTAATTGGTTCGGTATGCACTTATTTGGTTGAGGAAGGCACAATACGGTTTTAAAATCTTGGCATAAGTATGCTTTTGAGACGTGGACTTGCTTTCTACTGCCCACTCATGAAATAAAATGCATGAACTTCACTGCCTTCTGGGTATATTTGACCTTGCATGCATAAAGCAGCCAACGTTGGAATCAATTTTACCCGTAGCATCTTCTGATGTCGGTTTATTAGTCTCTTTCATTTTAGCACAGCTAGTGATATAAAACGTAGGCCGACTTTCCTTTGAAGACCATAAAGAGAGAGGCAATTGCTAACATCTCACTGGTTCTCCTCAGTGAAGAACAAATTCAACAGGCATAGTGGTTTGTGGTTGCAAAAAAATAAATAAAATTATCCACTCGTGATATGTTAACGAAGCTTTTATTATCAAAACAACCACCACCAAATAGAGCTACCTAATGATGGAAGTTGAACTTAACTGCCAACGCCTAATTCCTTTCCTTTCTTTACCGGCATTAAACTCCAAAAGTGCAAGCTACTTAAAAAGCCATCAGCCTTTAGACTGAGTTTGTGTTGCGTACGTCCGTCAAAGACATCGGTAACTGTGTGAAGACTAAAAAAATGTGTATACGACCTTTGTCTCCTCATTCATTCCAGAGTTGAAATAGACTTCTGCACCACAGGCGATAAAAAACAAAAAGACTGCATCTTAATGACAGACAACCGAAAGTGAAAACAATCAGACAACAACCGAAAAAGTTACCGCTCGATGTCGGAAGAAGCAGTTGCTACATTTAAAGCGATTCCAGTTGGTATTTTGAATGTTCAGCTTTTTAATCTCTTCAGAAATTAATTTCTATTCGTGTATATATCAGTATATTCAAAGTCTTTAGGCGTAAACCGAAATTTTTAGTGCATGTTTTGGTTAAAACTCGTCACGTACTGCGAAATATCCACTTGCCGCTGACAAGCAGGTGTAAGTAGTAATTAAGCAGCTGAGTTTTCCCTCGTCTCCTGAACGCGGGCGCCTGCGCGGGTAGGACGCTGGTTGCCCTGCCCAGATGAGACAGGGGGGATGTTCTCGCGGTCCGCGGATTGAGTTCTCTATGTTAGCCGCGCAGCTGGCGTTTGATTAGTCTCCGTAGCTTTGTCTTCTGTAGCTTCAGTAAATGTTGGATTTTCGCGTGCAGTCGGCCAAGGGAGGTCGATGGCTTGAACCAGCGCCATTTGACAGCATAACATAGGTTTTGCTAGCCGGATTGCCACTGCTTCTGCTGTGGCTAACACCCGTTTGCGCAGGCCTTTGGAGAAGTGCGTTGGCGTGCGGTATATGATCCGAAAGGCTTCACTCGCGTCCACTTGGTGGTTTGTATCAATTACGTGGGCGAAGATTGAGCTTGAGGTCGGTATATTCTCCCCTCTGGTGAGCCAAGCTTGTATGTGCTCGCGCATTCTCTTCTCCAGACGTCGCCTTGTTCGGCCAATATAGCCCGCTCCACAGGAACAGGTGAAAGAATAGATGCACATCGATGTGGCTTGAAATGCCAGTCTGTTTTTACCTCCCATTCGTAGAAGGGGAGAGTTAGTGAAGAGCACGCGCTATTTTGCCCAGGGAAGGCATTTGTGACTGCTGTCCTAGGGCGTCTTCTTAGCGGTTCACTTGTTGCGTCTTCCATAAATGGCAGTCTTATTAATAGGTCTTTCTTTTCCACCGTAGCAATCGCCACCTTTGTGACACGCTCCTTGACGTTCTTAAAGACAAACCTTTCTGGATAACTGTTTTCATAGTGTGTGTCTTTAAGTTGCTGCAATTCTAATTCCACTATTTCAAGAGAGCAGATACGGCCTTTTCTGGTTGTTCTTCTCTGAAGTAAGTTACATTTGACGTTAAGGGGCACGAAGCTGTGGAAATTGATGTATTGCCCAGTCCAGGTTTTCTTTCTAAATAGTCGATGTTGCATTGAGCCATCTGGATGTCTGTGTAAGAGGACGTCTAGGAAAGCGAGTTCCTCGTTCGCCTCGGTTTCCACTGTAAATGTAAGCGCTGTGTGGACCGTATTATATTTTTGGTAAGACCATCGATATCACCGTTCTTTTTTGTCTTATTTTGCTTTGTTTTTTGAGTCAAGAACGGTAAGTTTGGCTTTGTGTTTTAGCAGCTAACAACTCTGAACTAAACTTAATAATGCACTTGCTTCTTACCATCCGCAAGAAAATCATATTCTCCAAATATTCACCTTCAGGTTATGCAAGACCACCGTGAGTAAAGTAAATTTGCTCCAAATTATTAAACTTAAATCGAATTCAAAAATTTGCTTAAAAGGAACAAAAAAAATTCTTTTGCAGACAGTATAAGTGGCATTTAGTTGGGTAGCCTACCTTTATTATGAACCATGCAGTAAACAATATTATTTAGATTTCGTAAACCTTTTCGACTCGAGGAAATAAAGAAGCAAACCTATTAAAATATATCAGCAATAATAACTCTTTAGGTTCACATGTAATATGTAAGTATAACTTAAACAGGATCATATAAGAAAGTTGTCAAATAAATATATACAGGTAGCTGCAAAATAACTTTGCAAAACATTCACCATTCTATGACGTGTACTGGAAATGGGAACAAACCTTCGATAGATTTTCGTGACTTATATGGTCTCGCACGTTGCTTGGATTTGTGTATCTAGCTGCAAGTACGTACAAAAACTTACTATTGGGGCATTTCCGTGCATCTATATATTTTCCCAGAAAGTAGCAAATTAAAATGTGTCACGTGTAAATTCCATCATTCTATGTTTCAAAATATGAAGGAAAAATTGTTAGACCTTCAAAGGCTTGGCCATGCAGAGACAGTTTTTCGCTGCCACTTTTTATTCTTCTCGTTACTATGCTTAGCCATAGTTGACAGGCATTAAAGTGCAAGCCAGATTGTAGCATTTATGGCGACTTTTTTTTTAAAACCAATCGCAATTTTTTCTCTATTGCGACGATATCTTTTCCAGTGGATCTGTTTTTATATGGGTTGTTTGTCCTTGCCAATAAGCGCCATTCAGGCACCTAATTACTAGGTCACTCATTGCGTCTTCCATAAACGGCAGTCTTATAAACAGATCTTTCGTTTCCGCCGTTGCGATTGCGACCTTTGGGACACGTTCCTTGATGTTCTGAAGGATGAACCGTTCCGGATAACCGTTTTAAAGGAGTGTGTCCTTTAGTTGCTGCACTTCTACCTCCACTATTTCAGGAGGCCAGATATGGCGTATTCTGGCTGCCATTCCCTGGACTAAGTTCCGTTTGACGTAAAGGGGGACAAAACTTTGAAAATTAACGTATTGCCCAGTCCAGGTTTTCTTTCTAAATAGTCAGCGTTGTATCGAGCCATTTTCTTGTCTGTGTAAGAGGACGTCTAGGAAAGCGAGTTCTTCGTTCGCCTCTATTTTCCACTGCCGTTTATGGAAGACGCAATGAGTGAACTAGTAAGAAGGTGTCTGAAGACAGTGGTTATGAATGCCTTCTCGGCTGCAAACTTGCCGGTTCTCTTCACTAACTCTCCCCTTAAACGAATGGGAGGTAAGGACAGACTACCGTTTAAGGCCACATCTATGTGCATCTATTCGTTCACCTGTTCCTGTGGAGTGGGCTATATTGGCCAAACAACGCGACGTCTGGCGAAGAGAATGCGCGAGCACATACAAGCTTGGCTCAGCAGAGGGGAGAACTGACCGAACTCAAGCTCAATCCTCGCCCCCACTAATTGATAGAAACCACCAAGTGGATGCGAGTGAAGCCTTTCGGGTCATATACCGCACGCCAACGCACTACTCCAAAGGCCTGCGCAAACGGGTGTTAGCCACAGCAGAAGCAGTGGCAATCCGGCTAGCAAAACCCATTTTATGCTGTCAAAAGGCACTGGTTCAAGCCATTGGCCTCCCTTGGCCAACTGCACGCGAAAATCCAACACCTACTGAAGCTACAGAAGACAAAGTTATGGAGAATAATCAAACGCAAGCTGCGCGGCTGACATACAGAACTCAATCCGCGGACTGCGAGAACATCCCCCCTGTCTCATCTGGGCATGGCAACCAGCGTCCTACCCGCGCAGGCGCCCGCGTTCAGGAGACGAGGGAAAACTCAGCTGCTTAATTACCCTCGCCCTTTTCCTCCATCTCCCCCCTGCCTAATTTGACGGTTATATAATCGCTGTAATTTATTGACAAATTTTATTCCCTGACGATGAATGACCGAAAACGATCGTTTACGAAAATGACTTTTCAATCGTGGAAATGTGAATTTTTGCTGAATTATACAGTATATCCAAGAATTAGCGCAAATGTCATGACTGAATTTGACTTGGCATTTATGCATGTGTTTTTTGATGTTATTAAGGTCGCGTAAGTGAATTTAATCCCAAGGAAGCCTTCCAGTTAAGAAAACTGCCTTTTTACGTTAGTTTAATAACGGTAATAGGCAGTATCTTAGCTAAGTTGGAGGAAGCCTGATATCCAAGAAATTTCCTATCCTATTAAGAACGACAGAGTCAAACGTTTTCTTTTTATGCATTTGGCTAAAGGAGAATCCAAAATAAGCAAGAAAATTTTTAAACACATGCCTTCTAGAAACGAAAAATTTAGTCGGAAGATATTCAGGTGCAAGTCAAGCCAAGTTTAGGAAGTCGCAATTATTTTCCAAACCAACAAAAAATATCTGTTCTATAAATTATTGTTTGTTTATGTGTAAGGTTTTTTGCCAAAAAAGCAATAACGAAATTGTTTTTACAGAATTGTTTATGCGATAACATCTACTTGGGACGTAAACAAAACTTCTTATGTATTTTCGCAAACCGCACTAAATAAAAATAATATAAAAATTAACTTATTGTACTATTTAAGTTCCACTTTTATAGAATTGAGAAACAGAAAAACCGAAGAATACGAATTTTATCAAAATAATTCTGTATAATTTGTCATGTTTTTGAATTCACAAGCTTATAACCAAGTCCAAACGTAATACACTATGGTAATTAAGCTTCAGTGGAAAGAGAAATAGTGGGATCGATCATTTCCAGCCAAACTGTAAAATTTATCGTGATTTACCTTGCAAACATGTCCATCGCCTGTATATCTAATTAAACAGCATTTAAAAAGTAAACTTATGTTAAGACCTTTTTATTACTTTTTATAAAACTATCATACCTTCGTTTTGCTGGAGAATGCTTTAAAGTGTTTTGAGGACTTTTCAGCTATATCCAACACGGACAGCTCCACATAATCGAATAAGAGTACTCATTTTTTCGGCAAATGTTTTAAAAAGATATTGCATTTCAAAGGTTTTGATATGAAAATCAAACAGAATCCCCGAGTATGAACTTTTTATTTACAATTCGGAAAAATCGTAATTAAGAGGCCAGCCTTTACGCAATTGTAATTAAATAACGTCAGAATTTTTAAAATCTGTCGAATAAATAAAATTTTTGCTGATATGTAGTAAGCGGCAAGATGATCCACTAAACTTGCAAAAATATTTTAATTTATCATTCTAATTTAGCGCTATTTATTGCTTCTGAGAATCTTGACTGTCTTGGAACATTTATATCTCCTTACAAACAACTGGTAGCTTTTTACAGTGCTTTAACGTAGCCAATTTATCCAACGTTTTTCATTATTATTTTTAAGCCATGTAACATGCGGTCATACTTGTTGGCGATTGATTTTAAAGCTTTCGCGAAGTTCTGAACTTTGCGCGAATTTTTCACCGTAGTCTTTGCTGTGATAGAGTTTGTTATAATGTTGCGCTGCACAATTATATGCCTTGCTGGCTATTTGCTGCAAGGTAGCCTGCATTAGGAGGGATAAAGCTTTACCATTTCCATGCACTGTTGTGGATCTGCTTTATGAGGACTTCTGGCCGACCAGTCTTCAAATTACAGAAGCCTGCAGTTATTCTCTCAACCACATCCAGACATAACGTCCACGCAGAGCTTAAAGTGTCCAAAATAAATCCCGCATGCGAACGGACTCACGGGGGGATTAGAGTAGCTAGCTGACCGTGGAAAGTCCGCATGGCTAAACCACCTTCTATTTAAATAATAGTTCGTGAGACCTAACGTTTAAACTCGCCAAGCATCCACCAGAAGGCCGAGGCAACGAAGAAGGGCGAACACCGATTAGCTCAAGAACAACTTGCTCGGTAATAAGCTTGAAATTCTCGTCGATCTTACATATGAAACTGTTCGATACTGCCCAACCGATGAAGTTCACTGAGACCCAGTCAGTGGGATACATCTGTTCCAGCGATCCACACCTGGTGAAATTAATTGTGAGACCTTTGAAACCACCTAATTGCTATTGAAAATGTTAATTAAATAATTGTTTATGAGAAATTTGCACTTTTGTTTGTGAAAGACTGTACCAGACTGCATTTGGCGGTTACGTGTGAGCACTGATTTGGGCCTTATAATCAAAACGTGAAGTTCACTTTTACTTTTTTGATTCAAGAGCAGAAATCAAGTAACACTGAAGATAGATGAAGCGTTTTGAGTTTGATTTACATAGGCTTACTATATTTTGCTGAAGGGCCTGGTGCATTGATATGGTGTTAAGGAGACTCAAGGAAAACATACCAAATAATTTATTTATTATTTTGAACAATAAACTATGAAACAAGTAGTTTTTTTCATGTAAGTCAGAGCCACAACACTTGTTAACAGTGAACTTAATTCCAGATGACATTGATCCTCATTGTTTGCCAGTTTTTAAATAAGCATAACTGAAACAACTCTATTTTATTGCATTTTTTTAACATTTCTGTTCTGCAGAAGGCGCAGAAGCTTTGGCGTTTACGTTTAATATATGCACAACTCTTAATATTAGTTGTTTATATTTGACACAGGGAAAAATGTTTAACAAGACGCCTGATTAGTGCACTATTGTCGTGTCGGATAATACTGCACACAGAATATGCATAGAAAATTAAAAACACTGGCGTTTAAGGAACTCTTTAAAAAGTCTTTGTAAAGGACAGCGGCGTTAGTGCAGGGCGCGGATAATATAAAGCTCAAAATAGGATAATACGAATGTCGTTATTTAAAATCTATAATAATTAAACGACATTTAAAGAATTACCCGTTTACCTTTACGAGAAAATAGCCCAAACGTGGGGTTTATATACATACAATCTATGAAAAAAGTAAATTTTTCCTCATTTTATCTGGCAAAAAGCCTATGACTTAATAATGAAAGATGAACAACATTGCAACATTGTCGGATTTCATTTGACTTATTCGACAACACCGGCGAGGCAATGCTTTCCATCAGAGTTGGAAAAGGTTTCTAATCCAGATTTCGTGATGTTCAACATCTATTACATTCCTGTTAGGTTACCTAACGAGACTTCACTTTTCTATAAGAATTTCCACAGAAAATTGACTAACATGTCTATCGACCTGCTAGCTGATTTTTTTCTTAACTCGTCTAAAAAATAAAGTCACGCAGGATGCACCTAGCACCTGATAGCATAAACTTAAATTATTAAAATGCACGCTTTAACAAGTTTACCAATTAAAAATATACAGAAACACTGAGATTTACCCTGTTACATCACTCCTGAAGTTGGCACAGGTGGTTTGAAATAATTCCCAACATAGAGCCGACTTTATGCGCGACATAAAATACCTCACGCACCACGTGTTCAGCGAAATAAATAAAGGTATGCTTATATGCCCTCATTCTCTCTGGTGGGACTAGGAAAAGGCCCGCAATAGCTGTGGTCTTGAATCAAGTTCTGCCGCATTATTGCGGTTGCTGTTAACATTAAGGGTAGAGTTGGGGCTATAGTTAGGCAGTTAGGATTATAGTCTGGTTCATCTTAGGGTTGTGAACATGAGAATGCTTACATCAGGCTGAAGTTTAGGGCAAAAAAGCGGTTTGCATGCTTGGCGTTGCTATTTGCGTGCATCGCCGGGTCACGGGATGGCGAGAGTGGGGGTATTTCCGACGAAAATTAATTTATCGTAGTAGTGGGGTTTGTTGTGTGGAACAAAATGTCTAAAAGTGCTAAACTAATGCCGCCGCCCCCGCCGGCTGGACTCCCCGCCTAGAAACTGTATCACTGCCGCATAACCGGAAGGGCATTAGTCATGGACTGAGGCAACTGCAACAAAAATTGATTCATCGATTAGCGCCCGCGACAACACCACTTGAAACAAAATATTCCGCAAAAGTTGCATTACTCAGTACCTGCATGATAGATATTCGTTGCCAGTGAGAAAAACCGCGCGAGTTTGCATCAGAACCGGATACTTTGTAAATGTTGCCTTCTCTGAATACGATAAAAACAAAGTCCACGTTATTTGAACGCAGGATTTTTCATAATCGTTGACATATGTTATAATTATCACCCAACTTTAAGTTAATGAGTTTAGT
Organism: Ligula intestinalis; assembly: GCA_036362985.1. NCBI lineage: Eukaryota > Metazoa > Platyhelminthes > Cestoda > Diphyllobothriidea > Diphyllobothriidae > Ligula > Ligula intestinalis. The sequence goes on along the minus strand of JAYGXS010001771.1, from coordinate 868 downwards.
GGAATCACAGTTTCGGTCCTAGAAATTTTTTTCGCATCACGTAGAGTGCCAGAGATAAAGACAGAAATGTAATGATATTACTTACTCACTTATTATTTATTGTGTGTAACAAATTTTGACATTACTACCTACTGAGAAGAAGAAGACTCGATCACTGGGAAAATATGTTTAGTCCCCTAACGTTTCGATATCCGTCGCGGATTCGTCATCAGAGACATGAATAGCAGAAAGGTAAAGCATGCACAGAAGTTCGTAGTATTTATAGGGCACAGACATTACTGCAAGCAAACAGCGACAGTTAACGGTGCTTGCGCAAACGAGCTGGCCAACAAAAGCAAACAGACCCCAAGATTTGCCGTTCGATCTCGTATGTCAAAAACGTATCGAAAGCAGTCGACCGCCTTCTCGCACCACTTGGAGTTGGAGTCGCACACAGGCCGGAGGCAACCATAAGGCGTCAGATAATGAAGCCAAATGACCTACTGCCACGGCAAGAAACATCTGGGGTCGTCTATAGGATCTGGAGCAGTTGCGGTCAAAGCAACTATGTCGGAGAAACTGGCAGACTTCTCAGGACGCGAATTGCCGAACACGCGGCTGCAGTGCGGCAAAATGATGCAAATTTTCAAGTTACGGCTCATTCGACGGGACCCGGCCACACCTTCAAATTTGATAAGGCCAACATTTTCCCAAGAGGTAACAATCGGGTGAGCCGAGAACTACTTGAGTCGTGGTTCACGGGCCCCCAATCCATCAACAAGTGCAATGATTTGCCCAATCCATATTCAATCCTAAGATTTGATTTGGCCAATGCAAGCCGCCACCTGAGGAACGGGCAGGCCACCACCTCATCGTACGCCAACACCGG
>JAYGXS010001770.1:0-12428 GCA_036362985.1 Ligula intestinalis | reverse complement strand
GAACTGCAGATGGCCAACGTTTGGACATCTTTTGCATACGGCTTGACAGAGAACAGTGACGGCCTGTCACGTGTATTTGTATATATGCTTGTTAACGGTCGTTATTTCCGGTGTGGTGAGACGGCATACAGCCCTCAGACTCTACATATCCATTTGATGGCAAAAAACGTAGCAGATTTGTAAAAAATAATATTTTTAAACTTTATCCGCTCTTTATTTCTTGACAATAATGCTTAATCTCATATTTTTTCTTATCTTAATTTCATGAACAAGAACAATTATGTTTTCTGTACGTACTAACTTCAAATGTTTCTAGTCTATGGTGTTTTTCTTTTATAGTACAATAAGCCCAAGCAAAAAGGTTTGTTCCGTAGCGTCGAATAGCAAAGAAATCCCTTGGATATCAAGAACTGCTGTTCACTGTTGTTCAATCTTCTGAACTAAGTGTTACTAGTAAAGATTATTTTTAGGTCTCGAATTTATTCAATGAATACAGTAGACAGCCTGAAAAATCGTGTTAAAGCAGTCATTCAAATTTCGATCCTCACAATTCATGAGGTAGCCGATTCATAGTAGAGTTTGAAACTTGTCTTGAGTACCTGGTTTCTGGCATGGGATTTGGCAAATGACTTCAGTCTGGCACTAAAGTAACATGTAGCATTTATTTTGAGAGAGAGTCTATGCTATTTACTGGAATATGTAAAGAATTAATTCTCCAGGTTTGCCGTTTACCTGTCACCTAAGAAGAGGTTGAAAGTTTTGCTTACGGAGGACCTATGATACAGTGCACACTTTCATTGGTTGTTTATTTGTTTTCATTTTAAAAAGAGCTCTAAAGATCAAAAGGACAGTTGCGGTGATTTAAAATGTAGAAATCGGCATGGGAGGAGTTTTCTTCTGTCATCAGTAAAATAAGTGATTCCTTTGTTAACAAAGCACTTAATGTTACTTTTTGCATAGCATTATTAGCCTGTTTCCGAAACTTTATTCGGAACCCTTTTTCCTCTCATAAAAACGGCCAAACTGGAATGTCAAATTGAGCGAGAAAGTCCTCTGTTTTGTATGTTCGTACGGAGCACTCAAAATAGTTATAGGTTGTTTGATGAATAAATAGGGTTTCGATTCCTAATTTCGAACAGATAAGACCCTAACCATCATTTATGCCTTTTTTATTTTGTCGGTGGCATTTTGCCTTGAAATTAGTGAAATTTGAAGATAAGAAACTTTCACGTGGAAGCGTGCTTATCGTAGTTTTCAGAATTGTTCAGTCCGTCATCATTAATTTTGTTTTTACAAAAACAGTTACCTTGTCTATACTGAAGTCCATCGGCCGGCCCATGTACTAATCCCACGCCAGAACTTAAAAAAAACATTTGCAAAACCTCCGCTAAATATGACTTTTTCTTCTAAACGTACTCCAGAGCCGTTTTTCACAAAGGTTGCTTACTGTCAAAGTATGCATTAAATAATTCAACGCCATACCAGAATGCTGAAAGAAATACGTGTCACGACGAGTTCATTTGTACTGAACGCATTCATTCCTCCTTAGCCAAAACCACTCTCTAAGGTATGTTGTTTTAAATGAAGGTGAACGAAACATCAAGAGACGCACATTGTGTCCATTCCTCCGGCTTATATTAAAACAACGTATATTCTGAGCTTTTAAACGCGGTGAGATGAAAGCGGCAGAGGCTTTGAAGAGGCTCCTAGGAGGAGACAGCATATATGTTCACTAGTTATTCGAGTTTGTTTTGACAACGTCTGCTCTTTACCCAATGTCGGTTACTTGACGATTCGCTGGAGAAAATATAGGCATCAGCAGGAAGAAAGTAAAAGTCAGCCTTATGAGGACTTTGTCGGCACAAAACGAATCTGCTTCGATTTTCAATGCTGCTTTGAAATGCGGAAATTAAAAATTGGAATTTAAAATGTCAGGTGTGTAATCCCCTTAACAAGTTGCCTTTTTCGGTTAGCACTAGGCAAATACGTAAAATGTAAAACCTCTTCCAGTTCATCCAGGGTTTGATCGCAAAGTTGACAAAACTATATTCGAGGTAAGGATGCGTGAGAACAAAAACATGGCCATTTGCCAGCGTGTTAATAGTTCACCTCAAGCAAAATAAGATGCAAGGGACAATTTACTGAGCAAACAGTCGAAACAGATGAAGTGTGCACCAGGAGAATAAACACTTTTTCCATGATTAGATAACACTAGCAGATTTTCCATCTTATAAACGAAAAGTTCGAACTTTATTCACGATTATAATATTATATTTCAGTAAGATTGCTATGCGCATTATCAGTAAGTCTTGGCCTAGGATATTTCTGTCACATCTGGATTTCGACTACCGAGTTCTTATATTTTGTTCGATGCCCTTGAAGATGGAAATATATTTTTCTTTTGAATATTGTATAGATTGATTTCCATAAATCTTATGTTTCAAAAAAGCATACCTTTTTATCAAGATACCCTTCCTTTGTCTGTTATTTTCATTCAACCTACCCTTCCATTACTATTCGTGGTAAACAAACAAGATACAGTTCTCTTTTTAAGTAGGTAATATACTACCGTTCTGTACGTTCGCAGAAGGACCTATCATAGAGCTTATAAATATTTGCAGTTGATTGGACCATATTATGTGCTCTGTATGGCCTTTGATTTAGTAAATAGATGCGGCATTTTAAGAATAGTTAAATTTATAAAAGATTACATGATGAGAACCATTTTAAATATCCAATATGCATTTTCCCAAAACACACTTTTTGAGGAAATCTTGCGACCAGACGCTTACACTTCGTTTTCTCAACTGCAGCTGAATATATGAGGGCATCAACACTCAATGGTGGAAATTCATTTTTCGTGAATATACATTTTTGCAGAGTTTACGTTTTACAGCTAGCGTAAAAGACGCTCGTACAAAATTTGTTCTTCAGATGTGACTAAATGATCTTGGGATCAGACTGCACAACAATTATTATCTTTTTAACAGTGAAAATAATGTTTCGAATTTTTGTTGGCAATTAAGAGTATAGTAAATCGACTGTCATATTTATGGTTTTGCAGTTTATCCCGAACAAAAATCCCAAATCAGCTGCATTACAGTTAAATATATGAACAAAAGTACACTCTAATCGAGTCAAGCCTTTCTAATTGGTTCGGTATGCACTTATTTGGTTGAGGAAGGCACAATACGGTTTTAAAATCTTGGCATAAGTATGCTTTTGAGACGTGGACTTGCTTTCTACTGCCCACTCATGAAATAAAATGCATGAACTTCACTGCCTTCTGGGTATATTTGACCTTGCATGCATAAAGCAGCCAACGTTGGAATCAATTTTACCCGTAGCATCTTCTGATGTCGGTTTATTAGTCTCTTTCATTTTAGCACAGCTAGTGATATAAAACGTAGGCCGACTTTCCTTTGAAGACCATAAAGAGAGAGGCAATTGCTAACATCTCACTGGTTCTCCTCAGTGAAGAACAAATTCAACAGGCATAGTGGTTTGTGGTTGCAAAAAAATAAATAAAATTATCCACTCGTGATATGTTAACGAAGCTTTTATTATCAAAACAACCACCACCAAATAGAGCTACCTAATGATGGAAGTTGAACTTAACTGCCAACGCCTAATTCCTTTCCTTTCTTTACCGGCATTAAACTCCAAAAGTGCAAGCTACTTAAAAAGCCATCAGCCTTTAGACTGAGTTTGTGTTGCGTACGTCCGTCAAAGACATCGGTAACTGTGTGAAGACTAAAAAAATGTGTATACGACCTTTGTCTCCTCATTCATTCCAGAGTTGAAATAGACTTCTGCACCACAGGCGATAAAAAACAAAAAGACTGCATCTTAATGACAGACAACCGAAAGTGAAAACAATCAGACAACAACCGAAAAAGTTACCGCTCGATGTCGGAAGAAGCAGTTGCTACATTTAAAGCGATTCCAGTTGGTATTTTGAATGTTCAGCTTTTTAATCTCTTCAGAAATTAATTTCTATTCGTGTATATATCAGTATATTCAAAGTCTTTAGGCGTAAACCGAAATTTTTAGTGCATGTTTTGGTTAAAACTCGTCACGTACTGCGAAATATCCACTTGCCGCTGACAAGCAGGTGTAAGTAGTAATTAAGCAGCTGAGTTTTCCCTCGTCTCCTGAACGCGGGCGCCTGCGCGGGTAGGACGCTGGTTGCCCTGCCCAGATGAGACAGGGGGGATGTTCTCGCGGTCCGCGGATTGAGTTCTCTATGTTAGCCGCGCAGCTGGCGTTTGATTAGTCTCCGTAGCTTTGTCTTCTGTAGCTTCAGTAAATGTTGGATTTTCGCGTGCAGTCGGCCAAGGGAGGTCGATGGCTTGAACCAGCGCCATTTGACAGCATAACATAGGTTTTGCTAGCCGGATTGCCACTGCTTCTGCTGTGGCTAACACCCGTTTGCGCAGGCCTTTGGAGAAGTGCGTTGGCGTGCGGTATATGATCCGAAAGGCTTCACTCGCGTCCACTTGGTGGTTTGTATCAATTACGTGGGCGAAGATTGAGCTTGAGGTCGGTATATTCTCCCCTCTGGTGAGCCAAGCTTGTATGTGCTCGCGCATTCTCTTCTCCAGACGTCGCCTTGTTCGGCCAATATAGCCCGCTCCACAGGAACAGGTGAAAGAATAGATGCACATCGATGTGGCTTGAAATGCCAGTCTGTTTTTACCTCCCATTCGTAGAAGGGGAGAGTTAGTGAAGAGCACGCGCTATTTTGCCCAGGGAAGGCATTTGTGACTGCTGTCCTAGGGCGTCTTCTTAGCGGTTCACTTGTTGCGTCTTCCATAAATGGCAGTCTTATTAATAGGTCTTTCTTTTCCACCGTAGCAATCGCCACCTTTGTGACACGCTCCTTGACGTTCTTAAAGACAAACCTTTCTGGATAACTGTTTTCATAGTGTGTGTCTTTAAGTTGCTGCAATTCTAATTCCACTATTTCAAGAGAGCAGATACGGCCTTTTCTGGTTGTTCTTCTCTGAAGTAAGTTACATTTGACGTTAAGGGGCACGAAGCTGTGGAAATTGATGTATTGCCCAGTCCAGGTTTTCTTTCTAAATAGTCGATGTTGCATTGAGCCATCTGGATGTCTGTGTAAGAGGACGTCTAGGAAAGCGAGTTCCTCGTTCGCCTCGGTTTCCACTGTAAATGTAAGCGCTGTGTGGACCGTATTATATTTTTGGTAAGACCATCGATATCACCGTTCTTTTTTGTCTTATTTTGCTTTGTTTTTTGAGTCAAGAACGGTAAGTTTGGCTTTGTGTTTTAGCAGCTAACAACTCTGAACTAAACTTAATAATGCACTTGCTTCTTACCATCCGCAAGAAAATCATATTCTCCAAATATTCACCTTCAGGTTATGCAAGACCACCGTGAGTAAAGTAAATTTGCTCCAAATTATTAAACTTAAATCGAATTCAAAAATTTGCTTAAAAGGAACAAAAAAAATTCTTTTGCAGACAGTATAAGTGGCATTTAGTTGGGTAGCCTACCTTTATTATGAACCATGCAGTAAACAATATTATTTAGATTTCGTAAACCTTTTCGACTCGAGGAAATAAAGAAGCAAACCTATTAAAATATATCAGCAATAATAACTCTTTAGGTTCACATGTAATATGTAAGTATAACTTAAACAGGATCATATAAGAAAGTTGTCAAATAAATATATACAGGTAGCTGCAAAATAACTTTGCAAAACATTCACCATTCTATGACGTGTACTGGAAATGGGAACAAACCTTCGATAGATTTTCGTGACTTATATGGTCTCGCACGTTGCTTGGATTTGTGTATCTAGCTGCAAGTACGTACAAAAACTTACTATTGGGGCATTTCCGTGCATCTATATATTTTCCCAGAAAGTAGCAAATTAAAATGTGTCACGTGTAAATTCCATCATTCTATGTTTCAAAATATGAAGGAAAAATTGTTAGACCTTCAAAGGCTTGGCCATGCAGAGACAGTTTTTCGCTGCCACTTTTTATTCTTCTCGTTACTATGCTTAGCCATAGTTGACAGGCATTAAAGTGCAAGCCAGATTGTAGCATTTATGGCGACTTTTTTTTTAAAACCAATCGCAATTTTTTCTCTATTGCGACGATATCTTTTCCAGTGGATCTGTTTTTATATGGGTTGTTTGTCCTTGCCAATAAGCGCCATTCAGGCACCTAATTACTAGGTCACTCATTGCGTCTTCCATAAACGGCAGTCTTATAAACAGATCTTTCGTTTCCGCCGTTGCGATTGCGACCTTTGGGACACGTTCCTTGATGTTCTGAAGGATGAACCGTTCCGGATAACCGTTTTAAAGGAGTGTGTCCTTTAGTTGCTGCACTTCTACCTCCACTATTTCAGGAGGCCAGATATGGCGTATTCTGGCTGCCATTCCCTGGACTAAGTTCCGTTTGACGTAAAGGGGGACAAAACTTTGAAAATTAACGTATTGCCCAGTCCAGGTTTTCTTTCTAAATAGTCAGCGTTGTATCGAGCCATTTTCTTGTCTGTGTAAGAGGACGTCTAGGAAAGCGAGTTCTTCGTTCGCCTCTATTTTCCACTGCCGTTTATGGAAGACGCAATGAGTGAACTAGTAAGAAGGTGTCTGAAGACAGTGGTTATGAATGCCTTCTCGGCTGCAAACTTGCCGGTTCTCTTCACTAACTCTCCCCTTAAACGAATGGGAGGTAAGGACAGACTACCGTTTAAGGCCACATCTATGTGCATCTATTCGTTCACCTGTTCCTGTGGAGTGGGCTATATTGGCCAAACAACGCGACGTCTGGCGAAGAGAATGCGCGAGCACATACAAGCTTGGCTCAGCAGAGGGGAGAACTGACCGAACTCAAGCTCAATCCTCGCCCCCACTAATTGATAGAAACCACCAAGTGGATGCGAGTGAAGCCTTTCGGGTCATATACCGCACGCCAACGCACTACTCCAAAGGCCTGCGCAAACGGGTGTTAGCCACAGCAGAAGCAGTGGCAATCCGGCTAGCAAAACCCATTTTATGCTGTCAAAAGGCACTGGTTCAAGCCATTGGCCTCCCTTGGCCAACTGCACGCGAAAATCCAACACCTACTGAAGCTACAGAAGACAAAGTTATGGAGAATAATCAAACGCAAGCTGCGCGGCTGACATACAGAACTCAATCCGCGGACTGCGAGAACATCCCCCCTGTCTCATCTGGGCATGGCAACCAGCGTCCTACCCGCGCAGGCGCCCGCGTTCAGGAGACGAGGGAAAACTCAGCTGCTTAATTACCCTCGCCCTTTTCCTCCATCTCCCCCCTGCCTAATTTGACGGTTATATAATCGCTGTAATTTATTGACAAATTTTATTCCCTGACGATGAATGACCGAAAACGATCGTTTACGAAAATGACTTTTCAATCGTGGAAATGTGAATTTTTGCTGAATTATACAGTATATCCAAGAATTAGCGCAAATGTCATGACTGAATTTGACTTGGCATTTATGCATGTGTTTTTTGATGTTATTAAGGTCGCGTAAGTGAATTTAATCCCAAGGAAGCCTTCCAGTTAAGAAAACTGCCTTTTTACGTTAGTTTAATAACGGTAATAGGCAGTATCTTAGCTAAGTTGGAGGAAGCCTGATATCCAAGAAATTTCCTATCCTATTAAGAACGACAGAGTCAAACGTTTTCTTTTTATGCATTTGGCTAAAGGAGAATCCAAAATAAGCAAGAAAATTTTTAAACACATGCCTTCTAGAAACGAAAAATTTAGTCGGAAGATATTCAGGTGCAAGTCAAGCCAAGTTTAGGAAGTCGCAATTATTTTCCAAACCAACAAAAAATATCTGTTCTATAAATTATTGTTTGTTTATGTGTAAGGTTTTTTGCCAAAAAAGCAATAACGAAATTGTTTTTACAGAATTGTTTATGCGATAACATCTACTTGGGACGTAAACAAAACTTCTTATGTATTTTCGCAAACCGCACTAAATAAAAATAATATAAAAATTAACTTATTGTACTATTTAAGTTCCACTTTTATAGAATTGAGAAACAGAAAAACCGAAGAATACGAATTTTATCAAAATAATTCTGTATAATTTGTCATGTTTTTGAATTCACAAGCTTATAACCAAGTCCAAACGTAATACACTATGGTAATTAAGCTTCAGTGGAAAGAGAAATAGTGGGATCGATCATTTCCAGCCAAACTGTAAAATTTATCGTGATTTACCTTGCAAACATGTCCATCGCCTGTATATCTAATTAAACAGCATTTAAAAAGTAAACTTATGTTAAGACCTTTTTATTACTTTTTATAAAACTATCATACCTTCGTTTTGCTGGAGAATGCTTTAAAGTGTTTTGAGGACTTTTCAGCTATATCCAACACGGACAGCTCCACATAATCGAATAAGAGTACTCATTTTTTCGGCAAATGTTTTAAAAAGATATTGCATTTCAAAGGTTTTGATATGAAAATCAAACAGAATCCCCGAGTATGAACTTTTTATTTACAATTCGGAAAAATCGTAATTAAGAGGCCAGCCTTTACGCAATTGTAATTAAATAACGTCAGAATTTTTAAAATCTGTCGAATAAATAAAATTTTTGCTGATATGTAGTAAGCGGCAAGATGATCCACTAAACTTGCAAAAATATTTTAATTTATCATTCTAATTTAGCGCTATTTATTGCTTCTGAGAATCTTGACTGTCTTGGAACATTTATATCTCCTTACAAACAACTGGTAGCTTTTTACAGTGCTTTAACGTAGCCAATTTATCCAACGTTTTTCATTATTATTTTTAAGCCATGTAACATGCGGTCATACTTGTTGGCGATTGATTTTAAAGCTTTCGCGAAGTTCTGAACTTTGCGCGAATTTTTCACCGTAGTCTTTGCTGTGATAGAGTTTGTTATAATGTTGCGCTGCACAATTATATGCCTTGCTGGCTATTTGCTGCAAGGTAGCCTGCATTAGGAGGGATAAAGCTTTACCATTTCCATGCACTGTTGTGGATCTGCTTTATGAGGACTTCTGGCCGACCAGTCTTCAAATTACAGAAGCCTGCAGTTATTCTCTCAACCACATCCAGACATAACGTCCACGCAGAGCTTAAAGTGTCCAAAATAAATCCCGCATGCGAACGGACTCACGGGGGGATTAGAGTAGCTAGCTGACCGTGGAAAGTCCGCATGGCTAAACCACCTTCTATTTAAATAATAGTTCGTGAGACCTAACGTTTAAACTCGCCAAGCATCCACCAGAAGGCCGAGGCAACGAAGAAGGGCGAACACCGATTAGCTCAAGAACAACTTGCTCGGTAATAAGCTTGAAATTCTCGTCGATCTTACATATGAAACTGTTCGATACTGCCCAACCGATGAAGTTCACTGAGACCCAGTCAGTGGGATACATCTGTTCCAGCGATCCACACCTGGTGAAATTAATTGTGAGACCTTTGAAACCACCTAATTGCTATTGAAAATGTTAATTAAATAATTGTTTATGAGAAATTTGCACTTTTGTTTGTGAAAGACTGTACCAGACTGCATTTGGCGGTTACGTGTGAGCACTGATTTGGGCCTTATAATCAAAACGTGAAGTTCACTTTTACTTTTTTGATTCAAGAGCAGAAATCAAGTAACACTGAAGATAGATGAAGCGTTTTGAGTTTGATTTACATAGGCTTACTATATTTTGCTGAAGGGCCTGGTGCATTGATATGGTGTTAAGGAGACTCAAGGAAAACATACCAAATAATTTATTTATTATTTTGAACAATAAACTATGAAACAAGTAGTTTTTTTCATGTAAGTCAGAGCCACAACACTTGTTAACAGTGAACTTAATTCCAGATGACATTGATCCTCATTGTTTGCCAGTTTTTAAATAAGCATAACTGAAACAACTCTATTTTATTGCATTTTTTTAACATTTCTGTTCTGCAGAAGGCGCAGAAGCTTTGGCGTTTACGTTTAATATATGCACAACTCTTAATATTAGTTGTTTATATTTGACACAGGGAAAAATGTTTAACAAGACGCCTGATTAGTGCACTATTGTCGTGTCGGATAATACTGCACACAGAATATGCATAGAAAATTAAAAACACTGGCGTTTAAGGAACTCTTTAAAAAGTCTTTGTAAAGGACAGCGGCGTTAGTGCAGGGCGCGGATAATATAAAGCTCAAAATAGGATAATACGAATGTCGTTATTTAAAATCTATAATAATTAAACGACATTTAAAGAATTACCCGTTTACCTTTACGAGAAAATAGCCCAAACGTGGGGTTTATATACATACAATCTATGAAAAAAGTAAATTTTTCCTCATTTTATCTGGCAAAAAGCCTATGACTTAATAATGAAAGATGAACAACATTGCAACATTGTCGGATTTCATTTGACTTATTCGACAACACCGGCGAGGCAATGCTTTCCATCAGAGTTGGAAAAGGTTTCTAATCCAGATTTCGTGATGTTCAACATCTATTACATTCCTGTTAGGTTACCTAACGAGACTTCACTTTTCTATAAGAATTTCCACAGAAAATTGACTAACATGTCTATCGACCTGCTAGCTGATTTTTTTCTTAACTCGTCTAAAAAATAAAGTCACGCAGGATGCACCTAGCACCTGATAGCATAAACTTAAATTATTAAAATGCACGCTTTAACAAGTTTACCAATTAAAAATATACAGAAACACTGAGATTTACCCTGTTACATCACTCCTGAAGTTGGCACAGGTGGTTTGAAATAATTCCCAACATAGAGCCGACTTTATGCGCGACATAAAATACCTCACGCACCACGTGTTCAGCGAAATAAATAAAGGTATGCTTATATGCCCTCATTCTCTCTGGTGGGACTAGGAAAAGGCCCGCAATAGCTGTGGTCTTGAATCAAGTTCTGCCGCATTATTGCGGTTGCTGTTAACATTAAGGGTAGAGTTGGGGCTATAGTTAGGCAGTTAGGATTATAGTCTGGTTCATCTTAGGGTTGTGAACATGAGAATGCTTACATCAGGCTGAAGTTTAGGGCAAAAAAGCGGTTTGCATGCTTGGCGTTGCTATTTGCGTGCATCGCCGGGTCACGGGATGGCGAGAGTGGGGGTATTTCCGACGAAAATTAATTTATCGTAGTAGTGGGGTTTGTTGTGTGGAACAAAATGTCTAAAAGTGCTAAACTAATGCCGCCGCCCCCGCCGGCTGGACTCCCCGCCTAGAAACTGTATCACTGCCGCATAACCGGAAGGGCATTAGTCATGGACTGAGGCAACTGCAACAAAAATTGATTCATCGATTAGCGCCCGCGACAACACCACTTGAAACAAAATATTCCGCAAAAGTTGCATTACTCAGTACCTGCATGATAGATATTCGTTGCCAGTGAGAAAAACCGCGCGAGTTTGCATCAGAACCGGATACTTTGTAAATGTTGCCTTCTCTGAATACGATAAAAACAAAGTCCACGTTATTTGAACGCAGGATTTTTCATAATCGTTGACATATGTTATTATTATCACCCAACTTTAAGTTAATGAGTTTAGTGGAATCACAGTTTCGGTCCTAGAAATTTTTTTCGCATCACGTAGAGTGCCAGAGATAAAGACAGAAATGTAATGATATTACTTACTCACTTATTATTTATTGTGTGTAACAAATTTTGACATTACTACCTACTGAGAAGAAGAAGACTCGATCACTGGGAAAATATGTTTAGTCCCCTAACGTTTCGATATCCGTCGCGGATTCGTCATCAGAGACATGAATAGCAGAAAGGTAAAGCATGCACAGAAGTTCGTAGTATTTATAGGGCACAGACATTACTGCAAGCAAACAGCGACAGTTAACGGTGCTTGCGCAAACGAGCTGGCCAACAAAAGCAAACAGACCCCAAGATTTGGCGTTCGATCTCGTATGTCAAAAACGTATCGAAAGCAGTCGACCGCCTTCTCGCACCACTTGGAGTTGGAGTCGCACACAGGCCGGAGGCAACCATAAGGCGTCAGATAATGAAGCCAAATGACCTACTGCCACGGCAAGAAACATCTGGGGTCGTCTATAGGATCTGGAGCAGTTGCGGTCAAAGCAACTATGTCGGAGAAACTGGCAGACTTCTCAGGACGCGAATTGCCGAACACGCGGCTGCAGTGCGGCAAAATGATGCAAATTTTCAAGTTACGGCTCATTCGACGGGACCCGGCCACACCTTCAAATTTGATAAGGCCAACATTTTCCCAAGAGGTAACAATCGGGTGAGCCGAGAACTACTTGAGTCGTGGTTCACGGGCCCCCAATCCATCAACAAGTGCAATGATTTGCCCAATCCATATTCAATCCTAAGATTTGATTTGGCCAATGCAAGCCGCCACCTGAGGAACGGGCAGGCCACCACCTCATCGTACGCCAACACCGG
>JAYGXS010001768.1:0-12433 GCA_036362985.1 Ligula intestinalis | reverse complement strand
AGGCGCATGGTGCACACATTATACATTTATTGACTATTCACAGACCGCCAAATCAACCTTCAGAGGTCAAATAAGCCATGTTTACGTTTCGGGCCAGTTCTTTCATTAAGAACTGGCCCAAAAGGAAAACGCACTGATAGCTGGAGATTTTACCGCACCACTGATCCACTGGAACGGGGTATCAGTAAAAGGCTCGCGGGATTCCTTTAGTACGAGCTTCGACTTTCAATTTTCCGTCATATCCGATTGACCCATTTTAATAGACACTTTCTTATCAAGCGGACTCAATAAATACACGCAGCCTTTTGGTGGGAGTGGCTTACTTTGTGTGATTACACTTCTGCTCATGGTTGATTTCCTTATCTTGCTCTTTCGCGTTGACTTTGGGGACAATATTAGGACAAGACCGCATTTCGTGCTAATTACGTGTACCCGGCGCTGACCATAAAAAATACTATAATGTAGGAATGGTGATAATAGGGTTATTACGGGTGCCTAACCGAAACTGTTAGGCGGCTGCATCTGAGAAGAGGAATATAGAGGAAAAACTGCATTTGAACCTAAAGTGTGTTTTGAGGCGCGAATAAAGCGTAAAACAAAAGCACGCAGTTGAGGTTACGGGAAATAAGGGGCTTTCATTTAGCGGAAAGTAGAAACTGGGGCTAACAGATACAAGACGTGATGGACATGTAACTAATTCCAACCGTGCTGCAGGCCGCAACGCAAGATATCATCGTCCCCAGCAAATTTGATAGCCAAACCTACAGCTCGGACGTAATTCTAAATCAATTTCACAACGCACTAAACTCTATTGGTAAGGCGTGATGAAAAGGAAAGCCGAGAACTTATTTGAGGCTGGTCCACGGACCGGGGCTCAGTTAATCAATGAATAGATTTCGTGCTGGCGTACAGGGCCGTGCGCTGTCACCTCCAGACATCTGTCACTAACAGCTGATTGATTTAATCTCCTTATAATTTTCTTCTTTTGTTGCTGCTGCTTTCTCTGACAATGAACTCCTGGATAAGTTTGAAAACTCAAAAAATAAACAAACTGTTTCGATAGTCGATCAGCTCTCTCCTTTACTCATGAGCGAATTTTGCCAAACAGTCTTGGCAGATATAAGAAATAAGCAAAACTCAGCACGGGTTCGATTAGAGAAACCAAGTTGGCGATAACATGACGCAGCGGCATTTTTCGGTTGCACGATGGAAAACAACTTATACTTCGACCCACTGATGAGCCGGACCCCTCGCAGCTGTACCAAGCAGCGGCAGAATACCGGCGAAACATGTCTGAGCCTTTTAGCTAGTACCCTGTCGGTTAGTATGGTAAGATTACAACAGCAATATACATTACTACAGGCTGTCCATTGGCAGCAGGTGTATATAAGCAGTGGTTGACGGGTTTCAGCCCAAAATACACTGACAATGTCGGTCTATACCTTAAATAAACTGATGTATACCACGAAAAGAAATTAAAAAACTGAACTGATATCATACTGTTAGAAAGGGCCTCGGAGAACAGTTAGGTCACAGAAATATACCGAACTGTGGACGTCGCGCTGGGCGTTATTTTGGCGCGATCCGCAGTAATCTTTGCTGTCAGATAAAAAATGCTGACGAAAGTAATAGAATCAACGAGAGTAACGGACAGACTGGATTAAAAAACACTGCGCCTGGTAGACATCAGAGTACTGATTTTTAGTCCAAGGGAGAAGAATAAATTGAGAGTAACTCAAATTGGAGCCAAGGCCTGTAGTAGAACTCGTCTAGACGTTTTGTGACACTTCGATATAGCGCACAATGCAACCGAGTTAAGGAACCGATCAACCGTTTCCTTATTTTATAAATCTAAACCAAACGTCGATACCCAGCCTAAACACAAACGCTAATCCGATATTCAACTCTTACCCTAACTTCGGACCGAAACCTAAGAATTGTGCACTGTTTCTCTTCAAATTCTCAAGACCCTCCAAGGGGCTTGAAGCCAGTTTGATTTTGGTACACAGCCTTCAATAGTATTTATTGATAATTCCAGTTTTCATGTTAACGATGTACTTTCATAAGGCGATAGTTGAAAGCTTAGGTTAAAGTCAAGTCAAATTTATTGAAGGGAATATAGGCAAACGCCTTTGAACTCCCCTTTGGATTTCAGAAATGCATCGGCATAGCCGAACATTCCAAAGAAGTCGTTGACACAATTTCTGACGACTACTCGCTTGTTTCAAGTAATACACTCAAACTCAGTTTACACGAGCCAGCAGTGTAACTAAAGAAGAAGAGCCGACTGAAAAAACTCCTTAGGCTGGCACCAAAAATGTTCGAAGTGGGCTGCTCTTAAGACCAGCGGTAAAATATTTTGATTGGTCGATTGTTCGGAAGTGCAAATCACTCACTGTTTTTCAGTACAGACCCTTCCCAGTGATGTGCAATCAAGTCCACCGAGAAATCTAGGGGATGGAGAAACAGTTTGGCCGTCGAGCATGATGATAACTACTATTCCTCTCTCTCCCTCCACCACCCGCAACTCTTCGTCTGAGACCCCGCGGCGGTCGGAATGGTTGCCAGGCATACATCCTCACGAAGAGCATCCTCTACGAAGCCAGAGATGCGAGGGCACTAGACATGTGATATGACCAGGAAATTGCTTGCCCCTTCCGCGACAGCCGAAATGCATCTTACAAAACGGACCATCACACATCAGGTGTGAAATACTTTACAAGGCTACGACAGTTCAATCTGATCCAGCGGTCAGCAGTTCTAGCATAAACCTGCCACAACAGCTAGCCGTAGACAGACACTAGTCAATGTAACTTTTTAGTCAGACCCCGATTAAGTGACACCAGCAGGAGCAGTTGCATTCTGCATAGAAAAGGATGGAAGGTGGGCGTCTGATTAGCGTGCTCTTAAGAGTTGACGTGGATTAAAACAAAGCTGCCCTTTAAATTGATTGGCTGAGGGAAAGGACGATAAAGCGTAGGCTTTTTAGCGCAGAAAGCCTGTTCGCGGGAACAGAGAAGAAGCGTGGAGTTTGACGCTCCGTATAAACGGTAGCAGTCAGCAAATGGAAGATAAATAAGGGCCTATCCAGCACAAAGATTACTACAAACAGGAGGCCCATTCTGGCGCGAATATAATCTAAAGTGAAAAATCACAAGTGTGAACGCGCAACGGCGAAGAAGGATAAGATGCAAAGGCACAGCCTAAATTCTAGAAATCCTATGTACAAAAGACGATGTTAGGTTCACAAAGCAAATACTCGGCCGGATCATCATTTGGGTGAATTTGCAAAGGTGGTCCCGTCCAGGCTCTTCTGAAGTGCTTCCGGCAGCTTTTCCACACGGTGCTACAAAGTAAAGAAACCTCAAGGTGATTCATGCTAACACAATCATCCTCCAGGGGCAGACTTCCTCTCATGGACGTAGTTAACGCTACAGAAATAAACCGAAGGAAGGTGATTAACTCAGGGGATAACTGCGACCAACTGAGTAGGGTATCGACAGTCAACACTACAAAAGAAAGGGAGACCTGAATGACCGTTTTTGATCCACTGACCATCACCAGCCAGCTAAGTCTGGGCAGACCAGCGAACCTGCGTGAAGCCAGCTTGGCCGCCCAGGAAGGCGAGTTACCCAGGAAAGGAGGGTTACCCGTTAGCCTAGCTGCTGGCTGCCGGGCGCGTCCACAGGTGGTGGATAGTGGTGCGGCCTTCAGTGAAGGTTAGCTGCGAAATAAGCCGGCTCCCGGATCTGGCGAATAAGCAGTCGCGGACGCAGCAGCGACAGTGTTACCAGAGCGCGGTGGGCTGAGGTCTAGCGCACCGACTGCCTTATAAAATGCCACAAGTCCCAATGACGACACGGTGACATGGCGAACGTGAACCGCCATTAAATAGGTTTACTTGCCACTACCACCACTGCATTGTAGTTAGGATTTTGAGCAAAAGTGCGAGAGGAGATAACCTCGAACAAAGAATCCGAGCGACCGTTGGGGACCCGCCTGCATTCAAAATTCCCAAGAAACCTCATGACATGTTTACTTAGGATACTATGACCAATGCTACTGCGTCCGCGGGAATCGGTGCGCTCTGCAACCCTTGTCCGGTGGTGCGGGCGAATAATACTTAAGCTGGACTACTCAACCAAAAACGAATTCTTGGTATTGGATGCTGGAATATGCGAACATTTCTGGAACCTGGTACTTAGGGTCTGACAGCGCAGTCTCCATGAATATCATGGGGATTTTTGCTGCCTGTCCGAAGTCCGAATTCCCGATTCAGGCACCCGGAAAATCAAAATTCCGGGAGTCGATTCCCATTTTACCCTGTATCACAGTAGTCCGCGTGACTCATCTGGTAGACACGGTGTGGCTATTGCCCTCTCGGACCAAGCCAACCGTGCACTACTGGCATGGGAACCAGTCAACGACCGAATGGCTTATTTTCGACTAAAAGACCATTTTACGAACATCTCGTTCGTCTCTGTGTATGTGCCTACATCAGCGGCTGAACAGCAGGACAAGGAAAATTTCTACTCGCAGCTGCAGGAGCTAGTCGAAAGACTCCCTTGCCGTGATCTGTCAATTTTTTGCCGGGGACTGAAATGGCCGGACTGGGCCCGGTGACCCGACAAACAGCCATCTTCTTGGTCGTTTTGGGCTTGGCTCTCGAACTGACAATGGTGAGAGGATGCTGCAGTTTGCCGAACAGAACCGACTGCTTGTTACCAACACATGCTTTCAGCATCGTCACAAACATTTACTGACCTGGTATTCGAACGATGGCCATACCGCCAGTCAAATCGACTACATTCTAGTTGGTTCACGGTTTGGCAGCTGGGTCCACGATAGCAGGTCAATACGAGGTGCCGAAACTGGTAACGTCCACGGGTCTGAACATGCTCTCGTCCGCACGCGCCTGAAAGTTCACCTCTCATCTGTGCTCAAACTTCCACGTGCAAGACGCCTTGACGTCGCAAAACTCCGGCCAACCAAGACTACCGAGGCCCAAAGCACCGAAATCCGGTTTCGTCTTACCACCCAGGCTGACAGTGAAGGCAGTAGTAGGTGGCCAGCACTGAAGATATCCACCTATGGGGCAGCTGAGAAATTTCTCGGATTCACCCAGCGGCGCCGCAGTGACTGGATCGGCGGAAAAACCCTGCGGAGTTCGGCCGAGACGACTCGAGCCAGGTCTCGCCACGCTGCCTCCTTTCGCCAACTTCAAAAGCTGACGGCAAAGTCGGCTAGAGATGACCGGCAGAAGAACTGGTCCGGAATGGCGACTTCTATGGAGCAGGCTTCAAATGTTGGTGACACTCGACAATTGTACCAAATCATTCGCCAAGTTACTGGTAAGCCCTCGACACTGTGATTCTGTTCGCGATGTGAATGGAGGTGTTATTGCTGACAACTCGGCCAAGGTCGATCGCTGGCTTGAGCACTTCGAGCACCTCTTCGACTTTGATGAACAACCCACCACACCCTCCCTCTCCACTACAGCGGAGTTTCAACCCTCTCCTGCCTACGCAGGGTCATGTGAATTCCCTTCCGAAGACGAAGTTACCGATGCAATGCAAAGGCTACGCAACAACAATGCGTGCGGAGAGGACCGTATTCCCGCAGAAATCTACAAGTCATGTGTCGACAACCTGGCTCCTCGGCTTCATGAGGTGATTGTAAAGTCGTGGTGAGAAGAGGCCGTCCCGATGACTGGGGCTCAGGCATCCTTGTACCTGTCCACAAGAAGCGAGGTAAGACAAGATGCGAGAACTAACGCGGCACAAATCTTATCGATGTTACTGCAAAGGTCTTCGCTATCGTTCTTCTCAGGCGCCTCCAGTCTGCACGTGACACCAGGACACGACCCAACCAAGCCGGATTCCGAGCTGGGCGTGGATGTGTGCATCAGATATTCACTCTGAGGCGCATTCTAGAATTCCGTCACAGCTACCAGAAACCAACGGCAGTTTGCTTTGTCGACTTCGCCACCGCATTCGATTCTATCCATCATGAGTCCCTGTGGCGAATAATGGAACTGGATGTAGTGCCGACCAAACTCATTGCCATGATTAAGGCCTACTATCGGTCTACCACCGCACGAGTCCTGGTCCACAACAATCGCTCTCAATCGTTTGATATCCGGTCTGGTGTCCGACAGGACTGCGTCCTTTCGCCCATTCTGTTTAACTACGTCATTAACTGCATTCTCGGCAAGGTCCTTCATGAAGAGGACGGTGTTGAGCTTGCACCCGGACGCCGGCTAACTGATCTTGACTACGCCGATGATATTAGGCTGTTAGCCTCAAGCTTTGGTGGTCTACAGTCGGTGGTGTCGCAGTTAAATGAGATCGCCAAGTTGGTTGGCATGTCCATTAATACCGAAAAGACGAATTTGTTCTCGAGCTGCATCCCTGACCAGAAGAAAGCACCCCTGGGGATTAATGGCCATCAACTTGAAGAAGTAGACAGCTTTAAATACCTCGGCGCGAGGCTGCTACCCAATGGGCAGAGAAAGGACGACATTGTCTCCCGTGTCGATGCTGCTCGCTGGGTTTTCTCAACCCTTCGAAAGCGCCTATTGATCCGACGTGACATCTCCATCGCCACGAAGATTCATGCATACCGTGCATCCATCCCGTCAGCCCTCCTGTATGGATTTGAATTCTGGGCTGTGCACACTGAAGATGAGCTAAGACTGGAGGTCTTTGACCACCGGTGCCTGAGGACGATCTTGCGGGTTAAGTATAGCGACTCCATCTCAAAGAGACGGTCCGCGCCCGACGCGATCGTATCACGAGGATACCTCTGGCCATTCAAGAAAGGCGACTGAGGTGGTTTGGACACGTTCTCCGTCATCCGCCCTACAAGCTCACCTATGCTGCCCTCGACCCATCACCGCAGCCTACCTGGAGACGTCGAAGAGGAGGACAACTGAAGACTTGGCTCGACACCGTCCGTCAAGACATCGAAGCAGTTCTTGTACTTTCTATCTTCGGTCTCGGTCGCTGGAGAAGAGACTGGGTGAAGCTTTCCAAATCCGCTGCCGCACGGAGAGGTACTGTTCGTGACATCATTGAGGCCGGCTAGAACAGGCATGATCACAGCCGTAACAAACAAAAAAAAACGAAACGAGATCGGCCGTCACAACCCCTTAGTTGGTCTCATCGTATGTATGGCCCAATAGCACAAAAGTGCATCCATCTTGCAACTACGTCAATCCAGAGCATTCGAGAAAGGGCTACGCTGGCTAGTAATGGTGACAGCTGCAGCTGACTAGTCGCGAGTGCGTCATCTCTTTTACCTCACCAACAAATTAACGGGACTTCGTTTTCTGATCGACACTGGGGCCGAAACGGGTGATATCCTACCTCATAGGTGTCACCACTGCTCGCTTTCGCATGTTTTACTGCAGGCCGTCAATAGCACCACAGTCAGCGCTTGCGATCGACGGTTCTTGACTTTAGACCTCGGGCTTCGACGTCGGTTCCAATGGGTTTTCATTCAGGCTGATGTTCAGTCAAATATGGCAAACTACTCGATTTTACTACCAAATCCTTCTTTGTCGGTAATTCTTCACACGAACCTTCAGGTGGCATACACTTACTTATCCTTAGTTCGCCCAGTTCCTACCCCACGCTAAAAAATGTCAGTTCACTGAACAGGTTCAGCACACAGTCAGATATCATACTGTAACAACTGTACAACCTGTCTATGCTCACCCGCGCCGACTTCACCCTCAGAAGTTTCGAATTGCGAAGAATTTAATTTGAGCCAATGCTGAGTTTAGGCGTAATTTGCCCTTCGTCCAGTTCACGGGCCACTCCACTGCACACGGTGCCAAAAAATCTTCTGAATATGACTATTTATCCCTGAAAAGAGCTACGATGCCGGACAGGTACCCGATACCCCATATTCACTACTTTTCACGCATGCTGCCGAGAAGGACCAGTTTCTCAAAAATAGACCTCCTCGGAACCTA
This sequence comes from Ligula intestinalis, assembly GCA_036362985.1. Classification (NCBI taxonomy): domain Eukaryota; kingdom Metazoa; phylum Platyhelminthes; class Cestoda; order Diphyllobothriidea; family Diphyllobothriidae; genus Ligula; species Ligula intestinalis. The sequence goes on along the minus strand of JAYGXS010001768.1, from coordinate 4,455 downwards.
TCATCAAGTACCTTTCGCGGAGGAGGTCATCCTCAAGACTGCTGTCACGACACCATTCGGCTTTTGTGAGTTTCTTCGAATGCATTTTAGCTCTTACAACGTGGTCCAACTATTCGAGAATTTAATTGCCGGAAGCTTACATTTTCTTTACATTCGTGTGTATTGATGACATCCCTAGCTAGCTCTTCCCCCGAGGAACACGCCGAGCACTTATGCCAGGTTTTTAACCGTTTTCAGCAAAATGGTTTACATCGAAACATTGAAAAGTGCCTGTTTGCCGGCAGTTCTCTGGAAGTCCTTGGCCCCTACGTCGAGCAGCACGGAATCATTCCTTTCTCAGAGAAACTGCAAAGCGTTCTGTATGTCACGGCACTTCAAACATTCCCACAACGTAGCCATTTTATCGACTTGATTAAGTATTACCGCCACCTCATTCCCAACTATGCAACAACTCTGTCTCCTTTGACGGATATTTTGAAGTCAAAAGGTCACTCCTTCCAACTTTCAGCTAGATCTCTTTAAGCATTTGACGCAGCCAAAAAATCCCTCGAAGATTTCATTATGCTTCACTGTCTGAGCTCTGGGGCCCAAGCACAGTTACTCTTCATTACTGACGCATCTAACACTGCTGTCGGCGCAGTTCTGCATCAACGATTGAATAGACAGTCACAGCCAGTAACTCTCTTTTCTTCAGAAGCTACAACCGGCGAATACTCGCTACAGTACATTTTTTCGCGAACTCCTCATAATTTGCCTGACTATACGCTACTTACGCCACCTGTTGGCTGGCAGAAAATTAAAGGTCCACATAGAGCACAAACCTGTAGCGACCTCGTATTCTAAGTCGTGGTTTCCTCGCACGCCGCTGGGACAGGCCACATGCCCAGCCCTCGTGTCCACCGGCACGTGCGCACCAGACGATGTCAAAGCATCCGTTGAAGGTCACCCTCTGTTGGTCCTAATTGGCCAACCACTTCCCGAGGCCAGTTCAAAAAGAGCCTGATTGTGGTGACGCTTGCGCTTAGACACTCCCGGAGCCGGCGACCTCAGGGTCGGTTGCAGACATCCGGACCCGACGACTACACCCGCCGGAATGCGACTCCGGACTCAGCCCGCTGATGACTAGAATGCACTCGTCCGAGAGGCAATTAACCATTACTCATATCCTACTCCTTCTGCAGTTAAGTAATTCACTCATAACATTCTGGCCTTCCACGCCTTATCTTATTTAGTAGTTGATAACCATTTGGATGCGTTCTATCTTCTATTATACGGCCCACCTACTCCGTATCCTAGATCATTGACCCTGACCTTCTCCATATCTAGCAAACCTCTCTTTTTCACCCAGATCGGCATTCGCCCAGAGAAGAACGTCATCTCGATTATATCTCGCAAGTCACTTCAGATATACGCGATATTCACGGCAGCGACAAAGTTGTCGCCGACGATCTATCCCGTCCTGACATTAACACCTTTGCAACCGAGTTCGATCCGGCGAAGCTTGTAGACCTACAAGGGCATGAAGAGGGCATCACTGAAATGCGCACATCTTTTTCGCACCTTTTTCAGCACCTCCAGGAACGATCTCGTGCGATTGGTCTACTGTTCCACTGGTACTCCTCGTCCCGTTTTCCTACAGTCTTACAGTAAGGTTTGTTGGATCACTTCCACTCCTTGTCCCATCTCAGTGTTCGCGCTGGTCGAAAACTTATTGGTGCGCGTTTTGTCTGGACCCTGGTGAACGTTGACTTTGCGCTTTGGGCTAGGCAGTGCTTGTCCTGCCAAAAGAACCAAGTCCACCCCCATATATGTTTTTCCTCCTAGCGTTTTTGCGGTTCCCAACGTGCGTCTCCACCATATACATCCGCATTGAGTCGGACCGTTATCCCCATTACGCGGCTACACGCATATTTTGACCGCTGTTAATCGCTTCATACGATGGCCTATTCCAGCCCCTATCACTGATACCTCAGTAGATGAAACTGCCATTGTAGATCTTATTGTGCCCACCGGAATGAGTTTGCATGTTTACTGCCTCGGTTTTCCTCAGTCACTAGGTATCCAATTTCGGTGTTCCGGCTACCATAACGGCTGATCGCGGAAGCAAATTTCACTCCAACCTCCCGCGACATCACCAAACTGCTCTGATGCACGCTCATCACAGCCACTGCGTTCCTTCCAACTTCCAACAGTCTCGTAGAGCATCCGTGCTGTCAACTCAAGCACGCGCTGATGTCTCATCCTGACCCAACATCTGGTTGCGATAACCTGCTGTTCGTACTCTTAGGTATAAATTCAGCTGTCGAGGAGGACATCCAACCCATCACAGTCGAGCTTGCTTTCGGCACACCCTCTGGGCCTGCCGGGTGAATTTATGCAGTCTCGTAGCGGTTATACAGACCACCTCCTCCAAACTCGAGACGCGACTGACGTGTTTTCCTAGGGTTAATTTTGGTCGTCCAGTCGCGCCTTTCCCAGCGCGATGGTTCATGTCCGCACCGACGCACGACCTTTGCCATTGCACGACCGGGCGCATGGACGCATCCCAAACTGGTCGACTTATCAGCGTCCCAAAGTGCTCATGGCCAATCAGCTCTGGCCAAGCGCTCTCCAGTCCTCTAGTCAAGTTATGCACCGACGGACGCTTGGAGTTCCGCCTCCGCGCGGCCGGCGACACTGCCCTCTCCCAATGGCCTCACAGTCGGATGCCCTGCAAGGCCTATTGTTAACTTTCCCCCTAACTCTTCTGTAAACAATATAGTGTTCCTTATACTCTGGCCTTCCCACCATCTCCTAAGGAGCTGGGCCTGGAAGATTGTAGCTGGTAGGGTTAACCGTCTTAGCCTCAACACCTATAGTCTTCCTTTATCTGCAGCCATACCGCGAACACTTTTGTGCAGCAGCTGAAGCCTCGCATGGCCCAAATGCGTCCAACCGCCGCATGCTCGACATGTGTTCAGACAAGAAGACTTCCATTCTGTCTTCTTCATTTTCTTCAGATACAACACAGTTCACAAGCTTCTTTGGTCATCGTACGACGATCTCTACAAGGTGCTGCGACGGATGGACAAATAATGCGTCATTCAGAATGCTGAAGAGATCGAAAATGTTTCCACCGACAGACTTAAAACATCCTACCTTGAATGCACTCCCCCACCCATTGGGCCATCTAGTCTCTCTGCACCCCTCGACATCCCCTCCAGCCACCCCACTCTGTCCCACGCCACTACTGCCCTCACCTACGCAACCCACTCCTTTGGTCCACCTATAGGGGTCTAAGTAGTGGTTGTGCCTAGATCACTACAATCATCAGGTCAAAATCCCCAGATTGAAGGTAAAAGGCAAGAGTCACCAGAATGGGAGGTTTATTGTATACAGAAACCCCAGTTGCAGTCGGCAGTGGCCACTGGCGAAGCCAAGGCTGGCCCTGACTGGGTCCAGCCAGGCCCGAAAGAACAGCCTGTGTGTTGTGCGCTGACAGTTGCTTTTGCATGATTGTGAAGCGAGTTCAAATGTTCTGTCATTGGTGTGTTGCAATTGCCCGAGGGGATGTTGCCTGCAAAGGCTCCCTGCTGCGTTGGCCAAGGGGTGATGTGTGAAGTGGTCCTTAGGGAGCCGTGACTACTTGGGCATACGCGTGCTCACGTATGTCTGTGAGTGGAAGTCGGTCAAGTGATCTTCATATCACCAAGTGGAGCAGCCGCCTGCACAGAAAAATGACGTTGACGGCCGTGGGCATTGAAGAACGAAGGGGGGGGGGGACGGACAGTCATTTTAGCCGTCCGCCACACACCTCCACTCTACACCCTTCAACTGGTTACCATAGACATATTCGTTTTCCTGCCAATCTTACAGAATTTGTGGTGAACGTAACTCTGCCATTGTAACACCGGGTCCCTATTCATACATTTTCTTCCCCATATTTTTGCGTTAGACGTTTTTCCTCGGTTTTTGCTGCCCACAGCGTTTTAACATTCTTACATTATTGATTGTTTCTTGGCTTTTTCCTGTGACCTTGCTGTTTTGTATCGATTTTTCTGTATGAATTTAATTTAGTATTTTCTCTGACCTTATTCGCGTTACGCAACGAGAGGAAGCAACTGATGAGCACTCTCAAAATTAATGGATCCAATAATTTTTGTTGTTTACACAATCTTCAAAATTGCACCAGGGAAACGAAGCATTAAAAAGTAATCCGTTTTCGTACTTTTTCATCTCCATTACAGACACCTGGTTACAGGCCGACGGAATGCATGCCGTAATTCGTCTCAATTATTACCAGATATATCGTCAGGACCGGCTACATACTACAGGAGGAGAAATAATAGTCTTTACTAAGAGGGCATTATTGCGTCAGAACGTAAAATCAGTTGCTCCCATGACTTCGAATCACTATGCCTTAAACTGAAGGCGCATGGTGCACACATTATACATTTATTGACTATTCACAGACCG
>JAYGXS010001767.1:0-12433 GCA_036362985.1 Ligula intestinalis | reverse complement strand
CAAAGTTGCCGAGATAGAATACCTCCGACGGGTGTTCAGAGAAAATGGCTACCCGCGCAACTTTGTCAACCGGTGCTTGCGCAAACGAACTGGCCAACAAAAGCGCACCGACCCCAAGATTTGGCGTTCGATCCCGTATGTCAAAAACGTATCGGAAGCAGTCGGCCGCCTTCTCGCACCACTTGGAGTTGGAGTCGCACACAGGCCGGAGGCAACCATAAGGCGTCAGATAATGAAGCCGAAAGACCCACTGCCACGGCAAGAAACATCTGGGGTCGTCTACAGGATCTGGTGCAGTTGCGGTCAAAGCAACTATGTCGGAGAAACTGGCAGACTTCTCAAGACGCGAATTGCCGAACACGCGGCTGCAGTACGGCGAAATGATGCCAATTCTCAAGTTGCGGCTCATTCGACGAGACCCGGCCACACCTTCAAATTTGATGAGGCCGAAATTCTCGCAAGAGGTGACAATCGGGTGAGCCGAGAACTACTTGAGTCATGGTTCACGGGCCCCCAATCCATCAACAAGTGCAACGATTTGCCCAATCCATATTCAATCCTGAGATTCAATGTGGCCAAAGCAAGCCGTCACTTGAGGAATGGGCAGGCCACCGCCTCATCGTACGCCAACACCGGGGAGCCCGACGGCTGAGCAATCATCATGCCCGAGCTCACCGCCCGTGACGAAAGTTCAACAGGTCAGAGCCCGCGTGCCGTCCAACAAGCAGTCCACGCACAAGAAGGCAATTAACGTTAATTGTCGCTGTATGCTTGCAGTAATGACTGTGTCCTATAAATACTGCAAACGTCTGTGCATACTTAACCTTTCTGCTACTCATGTCTCTGATGACGAATCCGCGACGGATATCGAAACGTCAGGCGAATAAACATATTGTCCCAGCGATCGAGTCTTCTTCTTCTCAATTGCTTCCTGGGACACGGATGTTCGCTTGTATTGGCAAAACTTACATTTCTATATAAATCAGAGCAGTTTTCAAAATCTTATTTTATTGAAAGGCACCATTCTTTGATTTAAATTGCACAAAAGGGTGACCAAAATATCCTACAATATTCTTAAGCATGATACTATTTTTCCTCTTTTGCTTGAAGTTTTAACATTAATTGATTTTCGTGTATAATTTGACAACATTTGGATGGAGTTATTTAACAATTCTAATAAGAAAACATATGACATTTCGAGGAAGTCTATGTAAAGTGAACTAAGCCTACTAATTTCGGCGTAGTAAAACACCTTTTGGTCTCTTTTAAGTATATTTATTATTTTTGGGGCACAAAACATAACATATTTTAGGGCGAACATTTGCTAACTCAGTTCATCGATCCTTTCTTGACCATAGTGCTGTATCTCGTTCGTACACTCGCTTCAATTTCATGGGCGCAAAACAAAACTTATCTGTTGTGAACACATATGATTAAACAGTGCCTGCTCTTCATGAATGTATTTTTATACTTCAGCACGCAAAAACAAGAATCTTATCTCCACAGCACTTGATAGCATAGGAGATTCCTTGAATATCAACATACGTTGGGTTTCACCTATTTCCATTTATATTTTCTCCAAGTATACTGATTTGAATAGAAGTTAATTCTAGTTAACATCATTTTTCGGCTCTAGCTTACCCACTGAATTCAATAAATGACCTTAAGTTTGTGTTAAATCCCCCAATCCCCAACACTTTATCAGATATCTTATCTACTGTAGCTGCTTTTCAAGCGGATTTAATTCAGTAAGGAATGCCTTTTATTTAGTTATATGAGTTTTGCATTTGTATGTGTATTTAGATTAGACCACCTTATATTCTCTGACGTAATGATAAAAAAATTTGGAATTAAATATCGTAAGCAAAATAAAAGCAAACTCGTCTAGCAGTGTATGCTACTCAGCAGCTGTAGCAGCCAATAAGAAGTCATGAAACAGAAATCAGTCTGCAGATTACTAGCAGGCGACATCAGCATAAATACGTTCAAACAGCGTAAAGCATTAGACAGTGACTTGCTAAATATGAACTTTTGTCCTATCTTTTCCTTCCAAACTTTGCTTTTGACCGCGATATCAATTTCTCTCGTGAACAGTTGTGTGAATCCATTTAAAGGTAAGTTATGTTGCTATTTATTTTGTATGTGTTTATGGATTTATAATATTTGGTGTCCTGTCCCTTCTTCTTATGAAGCAGCCATTTACCAAATGTACAGTTAAACATATGTAATCAAGAAAAACATTGCAATTTTTTTTCAAAAGGTTGAACATTAAGGTGGTATTCAAAGGGTTTTCATCCATTTTGATTAGAAACGAATATAAGATGTATGAAATTTTTTAAATCATCTTTTTTATAACCTTAAAAATAAGTCGCAGTCCAAACAAGGGAGGTAAACTACACTTTACCTTTTTTACACAGAGAAGATTATTTATTATACGACCGTCATGTACTGCGCGTGTGCTAATGCATAATTTTCTGACTCCACAACATTAATTGTAGCTAAAAAAAATGGATATTGATGCTACTATGGAGGACATATTCCGAGATCTTCAATCGGAACGAACCATTACTTTTGAAACTAGAACGCTTTTACTTTACGTGAGTGACGGAGGCCGTTTTGCCAAACAAGGCTGTAGCCAGTCCTCAAACGTTTGGTCTTGTGGATTCAGTTTTTATGGAATCAAACTTCACATTTTTGCCAAAGAAAACGGTATCGGTAAGAAAATTGCCATTAACACAGAAACTTATAATTAAATTAAAGCGGATATATACTTTTTCTGTTGAATATTTTATCACTTACGTAATCGAGTGCATTTCCGTTTGGTGCCGTGCTGATGAGATTTTCAGGCATTTCTGTCAGTTGTTTGGCATGTTGCAGTCTTAAAAAACACTAGGGAATAGTTTGTTTTAAATTTTGAAATCGGTTTAAAATTTTGTTCCACAAGTACGGCATTAAATCTTTTAAGAGTTTATAATGTTTGTGGTTGATATATTGCAACGGTTATTTAATCGGTAGGTTATTATACAGATCGCAGGTTTTTTAAAAAAAACGTTTTCATAACAGGAAAAAAACAGCTTTATCTTATTTTGTATGTATTATTTCCACAGTTCGAGATCAGGTGAGGTGTATTAAGGGGAATATTTCAAACGCAGTTAACCTTCTCATTTGTATATGAGAGCCGATTAATTCATCAGTGCAACATAACATTAAAAAAGAATTTGTTTGCATAATTACAGGCGAGACGACGGTTTTTCGGAGTACATATATATGGCTTTTCATTTTTTTCCGGTAATCACATCGGTAAACAGTAAAAGAGGCGATTTCAAGTGACACGAGCTAGTAGGTGTAACTCAGCTAACAGAGCACACATAAAACGCTGTTGTCGTGGCTCAGAAATTCTAGAAGTTGTAATGCCACTTTAGGGAATCAAATGAGGGCGAGTATAGTTCGTGGAAGAAAAAAATGTGCTAGATAGGGCCGGCATACTGCTAAGAGCAAGTCAGGTGCAGTCCAATGCGGCAAAGCCCCGTAGGTGACGGGAAGATATGGAGGTGCAACCATGATAAGCCACTGTTGAGTCCCGAGTATGCGGACAAGGCGAGGAAAGCAGAGGAACCCGCCACTTCGTGAGTAGTGTGTTGTGGGTTAATAGGAGGAAGAGGGTTGCAATGTCGCGTAGCCTAGTGCCACAAGATTGTGCTAGAGTTGACGCCGACACTATCCATGCAATTTGCATAGAAACAAAAAGACAACGCGAACATAAATACGCCTTATAAAGGCCTAATAAATGTGGATATGCAAACCGTATAACCCCGTAAGAACGAACATAATGTATAAAGACCAAGTACGGCAACTCTAGACATTGTTCAGTTCTTCGCTTTTTCTTTCGATATTATTGATTAGAGAAGCGTGTTTATGACCACTTTACTCACCACTTTACTCACTTTTTTAAAGTGTCCACAAAAGACGTCTACAATGAGCAAATCAGTCAGCCAGTATTAATAGGTAAACATTTACATGTAAAAGTAGATTATGAATAATTTCCTGCAGACTTGGCATGCGAGGCTATTCTCCTTACTGGTTAAATAACAGCTGTCACCCTTACGATTCATATTAAAAGAGCAAACTTTTGTAGAATTTTACTGAATCAATCTTGAGCATATTAATATGCAACTTTTGGAGCAGACGTTCATTATTCACGGCAATGAATTCACATGATTGGTTTGTTCTGAAACTACGACACACAAAGACAGCTGCATGAGAAAAAATGTTTTAAAGCTGGTTATTTATTGATAAACTTTAGCGATTTATCTAATTTTGAACGTTTTGATAAGCACATAAAAATACGCCTAATTAATGATCAATTGACTAAAGCCACTTAAAATTGTAAAGTCTTCATTAGAATTTCATGAGTTATCTGAACCTCTTCTAAACAGAAATATCAAATAATCATAAAAACATACCGGAAGACAATATCTCTTAGTGTACAAAAATTGGTTCATTTACAATTTTTAAAAAAAATTCTAATTCAATTTTAAAGTCACTGACCGGCATTTCTGTTAGTGAGCTTCAGTAATATATTACTTCTCTGATCTCCCGATGGGGCACATCAAGCAAAAAAGGCAATAACTTTAGTCCAACATCAGTTAAGCGATGCATAAACGAAAGAAACAAATAGCAGTTCTTGTGAAAACGTGTAAGAATACACACTCGAAATTAAGGCTCTTCGGTTGCACCCATACACTATATGGCACGTAATATGGAAGCATGTTTATTCAAAAACTTGACAAAACGATATTTTTCAATGTTATTTTACTGATGCTGCTCTATTTACACAGTGGTTTTGCAAAAACGGGCTTCCTCTTCATGTAAAATTTTAGTGTACCTAGTACGCCCGATTTCCACTCTTTCGGAATTTTCCACTTTGTTAAAAAAGCTGGTGTTTCTATAAAACGCTATTTTCCTTCAATAATCATAATATGCCCTATTGTGAAGAACTATCATAACTTTATTGCTGTAAGACTTAGGAGGCCATTTCTTGGGCAGCGTTTGAGTAAGTAGGATTAACTTGTAAAAATCGTAGGATTGCATGAGGTTGACAACCTACTGTACTCCGAAAAGGTGTAAAATATGACATCATCTGTGATTTACTTTTACTAAAAGGTTATAAAGACTCTTTTGTGCAGTATTATGCCTCGATGCAAGCAGCTTGAAAAGCAATATTTGTTATCAAATGTTGTTAAATATTTGTTTGACATGAAAAAATCTTTAATTTGTTTTGGATTAGCCCTTTTAAATTAAATACTTTAACTATTGTGCGTTTTTTAAGGGCTGTTTCGTTAAGTAATATAAATGAACTATTATTCCGACATCTAGGCGCTAGTTGTTAAATATTGTAAATTTTCTTCAGTATATATTCAATTATGAGACTGACTAAACAAATAGCAGATTATTTCGCTACGTTTATATAAAACCTCATTATTATGTTTACATAAGCAGAACAAAATTCGTTTTGATTTAATAAAAATTACTTGCCTTTTTTTACGCAGGAAAATAAATCACCGGTTTTTGTCCATCATTTCTCCTTTTTAAGAACGACGGTGGCCAGTTGCTCAAATAACCTACTCTCAGGTCTCCGGGACTTTGTCATTCACTGTGGTCGGGGACTATGCACTTGTATTGGCTGTGCAAGTTGAAGGAGGCAGTGGTCTTATTTTTCCGCCACATTACTACGACATAATTAGGCAGGAGATGCATCTGCAAACGAGGGGCACTGGCTTACCAATGCTATTCGAACTATTGCTAAAACAATATTTGAATTTAAAGTGATGTTCCTTCAAATTCCATCCTAAAAATGTACTTTGGTTTATGGATATGGGGATGTTTGCATTCACTTGCTTTCCGTCACAACGCGGGTCAATAGAAGTCATCGGTGTTTGGTGGCAGTAATGAAAGTGATTTAACCTATAACTTGACATACTAACAGCCTAGGTACAGGCCCAGCCATGTGTTTCGCCGGTATTCCGCTGCTGCTTGACACAGCTGCGAGGGGTCCAGCTCATCACTGGGTCACCCCAGCTTTCCTTTTCAGATTTCTGATTGAAATACCAGTTTTGAAAGTTCAATTTGCTCATCTACTGAGAAATTACTTTCTCTTTGCGGTATACATCAGTATATTTGAGGTCTATAGGCGTAGACCAAAATGTTTATTGCATATTTGGATTAAAACCCATCAACCACTGCTTCTGGACCCCTCCCAGCTGTGTCAAGCAGCGGCAGAATACCAGCGAAACACGTATCTGGCTGGTTTAGCTAGTACAAAGGCTTTTAAAATGGTAATTTACAACATGAATGTCTATACCTTTTAAAGTCTGTCTTTCGCGCAGGAAGTGGACATTCCGCACTAGTTGATGGTTTTTTACCCAAATTTACACTTTTAATTTCGGCCTTAGTCCAAATACCTTAAATATACTGATCTATACCGCAAACAGAAATTAAATTCTCAGGAAATTAAAAATCTGATGTGAGCTTAGCATAATCAGGACGTGAGTTTGTGATTTGCCATGCACACTCAATTAGAAGAATTATGGAAGAGTTAGCAGGAATGCAGTTACCTCGCGTGGTTGTCTATTTGATGTGTGCACTTTCAAATAATTTAAGTGCGATAATTAGCACGAACTGCCATGAGATGCTTAACTGGTGTGTTTTTCGTAAGAAAAATGGTAATTTCGCAAACTGTTATGGCTGAAGGTGCTAAGTTGACAGAAGGCTATACGTTTATTCAGATAAAATCGTCTGCAAAGACCAATGGAGGCTAGAATGACCATTTCTGGCTTATTAGCCTACGTCAATCAGTTACACTCAACAGTACCAATCGACGCTCGAAACCTAAATTTGTTCGATAAGAGTTGAATACTCTGATCAATGGGCTAGATGCTTGTTGCCTGGCTGGTTCATCACCGAGTGCTTGTTTCATTTAATTACCGAACACTTTTTAAAAACATCTCAGATATTGTGCACAGCAGATACAGCGTATAAATAAGCTGCGTCCTCTTGCTGCATAAAGCGAGTAACGAATACGAGAATACAGCAATTAAATGCATACAGAAAGGAAATTGAAACAGGCCAGGAAGGAACATGAGTAAATGAGACTAATTAGTCCAGTTAGTGATGTAAGCAACTGAAACTTTGTGGACAGCGATACAGGGGAAAATCAATTAAGCAAAATGCGGGCAGGGGAAGTTTGAATCAAGGACCCACATGTTACCAGGCAAAGCAAGTTTCACAACATGCCTCAGTTGTTGACGTAGGTCGATTTTTGACCCTCGTATACAGGCTGCCTACTGGTAGCACAACGTACGAGTTGTTCATGGCTGGACAAGTACTCGGAAGGATGTTTTACGGTCCCCAGAATAGCCCATTTCCAAAAGATGTTTAGTAATGGAAGAACGGGGAGTCCAATTCTCCTGTTTTTATAGCCAACTCGGCATTTGCTCCTTAGCTCTGGCTGCCAATTGCCGTAGCGTTCGCCCTAGGTACTTGCACCTGCATATGCATGCAAATTCTTCAACACAATTTGAAATTGGCATACAATGGCAAGGCATCCCTCGTAATTACAATCGATTCTTTGTTGATTTGCAAAATTCGAGCTCAGGAAGAGGACGCAGCGGATGAGCACTCACAAAATGTATGGCTCCAATAAATTTGGCTGCGTATGCAATCTTCATGATTTCATCTGGGAAAATATGCTTCGAATATCTGACATTACAAAACAAATGAACGTCATTTGAGCAGCCGTCCTCTTAACAATGCAACTTTGCGAATGCAAAATATATTGCTCTATCTTTAAACTAACATTTCTGTGTGGATAAGGTAGACATCACTTTAAATTCCTCATCGTGGCGCTTTATGGATTGTATAACTCATACATGTGTTAAGCCTTTTGTCCGTTGTTCTCAAAAACAGTGATTCCGTAATTAAGCATTAATCCTTTTGCAAATGTTGGCTTTGTAAAATAAAAGGCAATCAATGCTTATTTATGTTCATCGAATGATAGACTCTTATGTGATTGATTTGCACATTGTTGTATGAAGAACTTTTATTTTAACGTCGTGAACTCGTCTTATACATAGTATACCAAACGCATATAAATAAACTATAATTAAATAGATTTTTATTATGAAGTTGTATAATGTGATGACAATAATAATAATATGTTTATCATGCCAGTTTACAAGCAATTTTAAAGAGTTAGTAATGCACCTCTTGGGCGCCTTCAAACACCTCGAAGACCGGAAAACCCTAAAACAAACTCCCTATGCTGCAGCCAGTATTGGTTTTGTTTCAGGTTTTTTGTTTTGTCAATACTGGGCGAGATAGGGAGTTTGTTTCAAGTGAACAAAAACCTGCCATCAAAGGTATGATACAAACGGAATAAATGTACAGTTGTAAGCTGAGTTGACTCATCAGCAGGAGAACTGCTTCATATCGTTTAAAACTATTAGTTCCAGACGGAGAGGGTTGGCACAAGAACACAGTGTTCTCAGTCTTCCTTCAATGGTTGTCGGCAAAAGTTGCACGCTAACGGCTGAAGGGTTAGCAGACTGCGGGCTGCTGCTTCAGCAGCATTATCTTCAGCATGAAGCCTGGAGGGGTTCAAAGTCCACGAACGCCATCAGAGTGAAAGAGAGATTCCGCCGAGTCAGCACCCAAAATTCGTGAAAGTTTTCCTGACTGTAGAAAACTAGTTTTAGCTCTCTTAAACATAGGGTAGTTTTGCTGGGTTGTAATACTTTTGGGCAGCTTATTCCAGATTGATATGGCATTTACTGAAAAGAATTGCCGGTACCTAACTGTACGTGCCCTAGGTAGAAATAAAAATACGTCTCGATGATTGGCGCGTCGAGAGTGCTCAAGCTGCCTTATTGTACTAAGAGGATTAAAGGTTTGACCATTCAAAAGTTTAAACTGTAAAAAAAGACCCTTCCGCAATCGACGAAGCCTTAGGGGATCCAGCTTTATATGTTCGCACCTTTGTTGGTAGGTTAAGTTACGGTGTTCTGTAGTGAAAACTCTCCTAGTGAAGAAGTGCTACACCGATTCTATTTTGTTCCGTTCAGTAGTGCGCAGAAGACTGAATAGGGGCGAGCAGTATTCAAGACTAGGTCTCACATACATATTATAAAGGCTAGTTTTAACCTTGATAGTCTTAAAATTTCTAAGGATAAATCCGGTGGTTCGGCGTGCTTTCGAGACTATATGGGCACAGTGCTCTGACAAATTGAGACTATTAGAGTAGGATATGCCCAAATCCTTGATAACTCCTGGGACATTTATTTCGTGGCCGTCAATGCTTAATTCCGGTTGATGATCGTCGCCAACAACCATAACGGAACCTTTGTGCCATGAAAGGGTGAGGCGCCATGTGCAACACCACTGGGCGAAGGCCTGAAGATCCTTTTTTATCAGCTCGAGCACGATGTTGCGATCTGCCGGTTTATACCGATAAGCGACTTTAAAATCATCAGCGTACATGAAGGGTCTGCCATACTGAAAGCAATCTGAAACGTCGTTGACAAACAGGCAAAATAGGAGCGGACCCAGTACACTACCCTGTATAACTCCACTCCTCACATGCGTGGGGTTGAAGATAACATTGGAAATTTTTACTCGTTGTGTGCGAGCGTGCAAATAGGAAGATATGTAGTGCAGAGGCTTGCTACCTATGCCGAAGGAGGTTAGTTTCAGATGGACGTTATGATCGACCCGATCAAAGGCCTTAGTAAAATCAAAAAAGACGCTATAAGTGGCAAAACCGCTGTCTCTAGATTGCAGCACATAATCAAAGAAAGAGAGCTGACAGGTGTCACAAGATCGTTTCTCGAGAAAGCCATGTTGAGCTTAATTGAGCAGGTTGTTCTCTGTCAAGTGACGCATCATAGATCACACGTCACTTATCGGGACATTTTTCGTTTAATATTATAGTATTAGATTCCATTAAGCAGCTTTAGAGTACAGAATATATCAAGCTGAAAATAATTGATGGCAGCATTGTCCATTCGTGTATATTGCATATAAGTTCATGCGTAACTTCAAATATATGTGAAAGGCAGAAAGCATCTGATGTGTGGGCCTCAAGACAAAAAACTGATCCCTTTAATACGGCTAAACAGAGATATGTACATTAGCGTTTTGCCATCCGATAGTCGGGATCCATTGATTTTGCTATATTCCTGGGATACTGATGTTTTTAATATTTACTCATTGAATTAGTATTCGACCTGCATCGTGGACTGATCGATCATACTTATTCGTACTTTAACAGTGAGAAGAATTTTCCACAGGTGCTAAAACAGTCACAACTAAAGGGATGCAATTGTTCTTGAGATAAGATACATGAGGGAACAGATGTTGCTTTATTGAATATTAAATGTTATTTTGTGAAAATAAAATCCTTTTTTAATTTTAAAAGTCAATTTGTTAGGCAAAGTATGCTTTTCGGCAACTCTTCTTAATGGCCTTAAAATTGCACAACAAAGAAGTTTTGAACATGCACAAAAATCAATAATTTCTCAGTTATGCGCCAATTGGCCCTTTCGGACTTTTTCAGTCTGCGCAAGTGGTTGGCACGTTGGTTGGGCGACCGCCACTCTTGGCTTGGGGTGATATTATATCGACTTCTGGCGTCGGTGTCAGCCACAGGAGGGATATGGCTTGTGTAAGAATTTTCTGGCAGCACAGTACTGGAATTATTAGGCGTATAGCCACTGCTTTTGTTGTTGCAAGCACTCGTTGGCGTAGGCTTTTGGAGAGGTTGTTTGGTGTCCGGAAGACCAACTGAAAGGCTTTGCTAGTATCGACTCGGTGGTTAATATCAACCAGGTGGGTGAGAATGGAGCTCGAGATCAATTAAATTTAGCCTTAACTCGACCAGGCCGGTATGTGTTCACGTACTCTCTTCTCCAGCTGCCTCGTTGTTCGGCCGATGTATTCCGCTCCACAGGAGCAAGTACATAATCAGATACACATAAATGTGGCCTTCAACGGAAGCCTGTTTTTTTCTCTGATCGTTCTTTCGAATATGCAATGTTTGAGAAAATTGACATGGAGAAGCAACGCGGGACGAAGTTGAAAAGAGAACTGACTGACTTTCTTGAAAAATTACAAGAGGATGATATCATAAGCAGGCATATGACTAAAAACAACCCCGTTTTTTAAGTAATTGCATGCTTCTACTAAACGGCTTACTGATGATGCAAACTGATGGCACACCCTTTCGTCATATCTGAGATATGAGATACTGTTCCACTTTGAATGTGCACTTCCCATTTGACTTCAACCTACGCAGGCAGCTGGCAGCAATAGTTTTGGGCTTGCCCGTTAACACGCCTCAAGTAAGCTCGTCATTCACGCCTACTGACATGCCATTTGCGATAACCAAATGTGCGTGCTAGGATGCATATCAAAAATAATAAAGAGGTAGGTTGCTCGGGCTGCGACAAGCAAAACGCAGACGGATGGCACACGATTTTGACTGGTAATCAATCGAATACATATCTTTGTTTGCATCAACAATTGTTGTTTGCAATTCCCTAAAGAAGATGAAGAAGTGGAAACAAGGAAATGGACCAAGGTTTATTTAAACTGACTATTCGCACAATCAACCAGATCCCACTTCAGGGTTGCTTTGATATTTTTTCGTATTTGCTTTGATGGTTTTAGACTTACAGCATGCCTGGCATTGGATCCGTGCTCAACGCAAGAAATGTTTACCTGCCTCTTTTTTTGCTGACTAGCCATGATATTGACCGCTGGTGGGCTCCTGAAACCTGTTTCCTTTGTTTTGGTTGTTGGTAACTCAGCCTGTTTACTTATCTGACACTCGTCAACCAACGGACCCATCAATTATTTCTGCCTACGTGCGATGGGGCAGTTATGTCCTAGGCTAGTTACATGGTTCCTACCTTGCTGCACTTCCATATTTTTCTGAATTCCGCTGTAATCCATGTGTGAATTTACTTTTTCGTCCTGTTGGCTTTGATTGAACTGACTTCAGTCGTGTGAAGGTTTAGGTTAACGGCTCTGTTAAGTGTGCCACTCATAAAACCCACTTTCCAGCATCAGCATGGCCATCTTGTAATTTCCTTGGCTTACTTCGCTTGCTTGAAAGCGCGAATGCGGTTCTTTTGCTGAACGTGGTCCTTGACCACAGACAGCCTTTACCTGTGGTTGATAGTTACTTGTTTGATTATGCTTCCTTTTGTAAGCGGTTTGTTCTTTTATCGAACATACTTTGTATCAAAGTTTTGTTTGGTAGGCTGTATATCATGACTGGTTGATCTTTAAGTGATGGCGGGTCTTGCGGTCTCACTATCTGCACTCTGAAGGTAAACTCTGGTTTCAGGATTGTTCCAGTCGCCTCTCATACGTTTTC
>JAYGXS010001766.1:0-12434 GCA_036362985.1 Ligula intestinalis | reverse complement strand
TGATTTCAATCTGCCAGACGTTGACTGGGAGGCAAATACTTGCCCGCCAAAATTTCAAAAATTGGTAGAAACTATTAACTTTGCAAACCTGTCACAACTGGTCAGTTCAGTGACTAGAAATGCGAGCATATTAGATTTAATTTTTACAAATGACATCCACCCTCTCTTTATGAATTTTCATCGTGATCTCTTTACAAGTGACCACGCATTAATTCAGTGTTGTTTTCCAGTCTCTCTTTCAAAAAAGCCTGAGGTAAAATGCAATAACCTCGATTTTGCTAACGCAAACCTTGAACCCATAAATGACTTCGTAAGTACTCTAGATTGGCATACTATTTTTTCAACTAATGATCCAATCTTTTTCAATGAACTTTTACAAAACCTTACAGAAAAAATTCAGACTTTTATCCCACTTAAGCCTATTAAATCAAATTCAGCTTCCTCTACCGTTCCACATTTTCTCCAAAATAGACTTAAAAAATTACGGAAGCTACTTAAGGATCCGTCTAATAGCTCTTTGTCGGTGCACTTAAGGATAGCACAAATATTTGAATTAGCGCTAAAAATAAGGCTTGCACGAGATAGGCGTAGAGAATCCCTGGCACTAAATGATGCTAACTCTTCCAAATCCGTTGCTCAAGTCTTCCGTTTTCGGTCATCCGCTAAGCTTCAGAAATTCATTCCGCCTTTACTCGATAGTAATAATCATTTTGTTACAGAGAATTTGGCCAAAGCAGAAATGTTAAATTCTTTCTTCGCCAAGTTCTTTACAATTGAGACTAGTCCAACACCCGAAATACCTCTGATGTGTGTTGCAAATCTCACTTCAATGGATTTTTCACCTACAAGTATTCATAAAGAAATAGCTCGTCTCAACAATTCACATTCAGTCGGGACGGATAACATTCCAAACTCATTTATTAAGCAACTAAGAGATTTTCCTCCTTTACTGAGCAAATTATTTACAATTTTTCTCGAAAACGGTTTTTTTCCTGATTCTTGGAAAACTTCTATTGTAATTCCAGTTTTTAAATCTGGTTCCAGATCTGACATTAAAAATTATCGCGGTGTTCATAAAACACCTTCCTTAGCTAAACTGTTTGAAAAATTAATCGCCAATAAAATTACAGATTTTTGCATAAGCAATCAAATATTAAATATATCTCAGCATGGCTTTTTACCGGACCGATCTTGTGAAACATGCCATATGTCTTTTCTTAATCTCCTCACTTCTCTTCGTAACGATCATTTATCTGTGGTGGTCATCTATTTTGATCTTAGTAAGGCATTTGATAAAGTACCTCATAGGAGACTACTAGCCAAACTAGAGGCTATAGGATTTTGTAGTCCTCTCATTGACTTTATTAGATCATATCTTTCTAATCGGAAACAACAGGTCTTAGTGGGGTCCTCATACTCTACCCCTACCGCTATTTTAAGCGGTGTCCTTCAAGGTACCGTTCTGGGCCCCTTGTTGTTCCTGCTTTATATAAATGATATTTCAACAATAGTTAAACACTCTCAATCGTATATATACGCGGACGACTTGAAATGTGTATACTCCTTCTCTAATTCTACGGCTGAGGAATGCTTAGAACGCATTCATTCGGATTTGGACGCTCTATCTGCGTGGAGCTCCACTTGGAAGATGGAGTTCTCGCCTTCTAAGTGCCAGTTCATGTGTTTTGGACCTGAAAGGCTGCCACAGCCTATCATTTTTCAAGGTTGCCCCATGACTGAATGTTCTAACATTAAGGACTTAGGTTTAAGTTACACCAATAAATTAGATCTTTCACCTCACGCTGATAGAATTACAGCAAAAGCTGCTCAGATATGCGGCTTCATCTCTTATAATTTCTACCTTCCCGAAATGAAGCTAAGACTTTATCGTATGTATGTGCTTCCTATTCTCAAATACTGTTGTCCATTCTTCGGTCTAATAAATGAATCTAGCCGTTCAAAAATTGAAAGTGTCCAAAGAAGATTCACTAAAAAGGTCCTCTATCCGGCATTTTCAGACATTTCATACTCAAAAAGATGTGAGATAACGAAACTGAAATTTCTTTGGGTCAGGAGACTGGAAGCAGGGTTTTGTCTCCTGTTTCGCCTTAATAATAGTTCGAATCTCCCCAAGATTTCTGCCCTTACTCCCGTTACTCGCCCTTACAACCTAAGAAATTCAACGTTGATTATACCTCCTCCTGCTTCTTCCACTTCTAAGCGATCGCTATTTTTTGCTTCTAGGTATAGCTATCTTTGGAATAATTTGCCGATTGATATTCGGACGTTGACTAGTCTATGTGCATTCAAGCGAAAACTGCACATTTATCTTAATACTGAATCTATTAACCTTTTGTTTTCCTCATCTTTTCCGGGCAGCTTTCTCCACAATTCGGAGAAAGGACCATCAGGAATTTAGGGTCCCTTCTTGAAACTACCTTCCTCTAACTCATGTACCCCAGAATCAGGACGCAGTCTTGACGGCTCTCGTTTCGCTGGTCATCAACCATCATCAGGGCCTTATATTTGGTCACATCTCAGACATCCACAACAATGGTCTTGTAGATTTGACGGACTTTTGGATATCATACAGCGGTGCCCATCACGATCATAAACTGGTGGGTTCCCTATGTTCCATCATGCCGCATCGGTTTGGGAACCCGAGTGTAGTGCTGGAAACCCGTCTATACCAGTAATGTTTCGTTAATACCTATTGTTCTGCCCCACACTCAGCTTCGACTGAGTTTGCTTCCAAGCCCTTCCCCCTTACTAACAGAGGCAGTGGGTACCAGAATACATATGTCAGAATTCTAGATAACGATGTGGCTCATCTGTGTGTGCCCTTGAATTTCACCTTCCGCATAACACTGCTATATTCATTTTTGTTGAATCTAACAAATTCGCTTCTAAACAGTTATACTCGTCTTATAGCTATAGACTACGGATACTTTGTGAAACCAATTATTTCTAGTTCTTCGTGTTATCGAATTTTTGGTTTATTGATGAGGCCCACTGGGCCTGAAATATACAACTTATTATTATTATTATTATTCTCTAACTCTACGGTTGCGAGATGCCTAGGACAAATTCATTATGATCTGCACAATCTTTCAGCGTGGAGCTCAACATGGCAGATGGAGTTCTCACCTTCTAAGTGCCGATACATGTGCTTTAGGCCTGAAAGGCTGCCACAACCTGTTATTTTTCAAGGTTACCCAATGACTGAATGTTACAGTATCAAGGACCTCGGATTAAGCTACACCAATAAATTAGACCTTTCTCCTCACGCCGATAGAATTACAGCCAAGGCTGCACTGATTTGCGGCTTTATTTCTTATAATTTATATCTTCCTGAAATGAAATTAAGACTTTATCGTATGTTCGTGCTTCCCATCTTAGAATACTGTTGCCATTTTTTTGGTCTCATAAATGAAGGTAGCCGTTCAAAAATTGAACAAATTCAAAAAATGTTCACACGAACACTGCTGTATCCGACAGCTTCTAATACTTGTTACTCAAATAGATGTCAATATACGAAACTTAGGTTCCTTTGGGTTAAGAGATTAAAAGCAGGCTTTTGTCCCCTTTTTCGGCCTAATAATAGCACGAATTTGCCCAGGACTACTGTCATTACCGCAGTCAGCCGTCCCTACAACCTAAGAAACTCGGCACTTGTTATACCCCCTCCTGCATCTTCCTCATGTAAACGCTCTTTGTTTTTGCTTCCATATATAGCTTTCTTTGGAATAACTTGCCAATCGAAATGAGGTCGTTAACTAGACTGTCTGCTTTCAACCGGAGACTGCACATTTATCTTAACACTGATTCTATTAACGTTCTATTCTCCTCATCTTTTCCGAGCAGCTTTCTCCATGACTCCGAGAAAGGACCATCGGGAATTTAGGAGATCCGCTTGAAACTATTCTCTCTGCCTCGTTTCCCCCGAGAACCTAGATGTTTCCCTCAACCAACGCTGAATCAAACGAAGCCACGCGGAAGTACTCAGTCTAAATTGCTGCAGTTTCGTTGACTACTCACCTTCATCAGACCACCCACGCCTATTTCCGCTCTACTACTACGTTCCTTCTGCTATCTCCCTAAGCAGTTTTTTCTCTTACACACTTTTTGAACATCGAGGCACGTTGAACACTGTCTCCATTTTCACTGTAAGAGTTTTTTTAACTGCCATAAGTTTTCGTTTTGTAGCCTAAAATTACCAGCAAAACATTGCTAAATGGTGCCCCAAAAGGACTATTTCTGCTGACATTATTATGACTTTCTACGTCTACTTGCACATATTGTCAAATTTTTTTTGGATTTTTATTTTTTCGAAATTTACCATGTACAGATATTGCCGTACTGGCGCTGAAAAATGTAAATTTTAAATATGATTTCTCCAATTACAAGAAGCTTTTCCAACCCTCATACGTTCTTATCAACAGTTCTGTCTCATTTGCACTACAATTAATCCTCGTAACCAAACCCTTTAATTTTGTTGAAGCAGTTTTTTCTCCTACGTTTTGTTTTTCTAAGCGGGGGTTCGCTGAACTCTGCCCCAGCTTCAATGGTAGGAGTTTTTTTCACTGCTTCCTCCTTAGTTCACCATGCGTTTCAGAGAGTGTTGACTACTATTTTAAAGTGACGATATGTTGGTGGATATTAATTAATCTACCAACACTACTAAACGCTCCCGCTGCCTATGTGATTGCTTCACGGATAGCAGCATTTATCAACTTTGTATTTAATTTTCCATAGCAATAAGTTTGCAATGATGAGGATCTCCGGGTCTAAAATATAAAATTTATTTATTTATTAGCCAATACGCCTTTGCGACTGCTAATGATGTCCACCAGGATGTGACGCAAATTGCAACTATCAATTAGCACCCGCACTAGATGACTCTATAAATGTATCAACACTTTGAAAGGTTAACTGTTCTTCACACATTTTGCTCATGTCTGACGACGAGCTGGGGATCCAGTGTCGAAAATTTATGAATAAATTTACTCATTTTCCCAAGAGGTTGCCTCTCCTTGAAATTAAATTCCTTGGGATGCCTGCCTTCCATTTACTACTCCTGCGCATTCTACAAAAGCTTACTAGGAGCGCATACGTGGTTATGCCCAGGCCAACCATCTGTAATGTTCACCTCGAAAAATAATTGACTGTATGCTCTTATATCTTTCTCCAATGTGATCGAGTCCGGCAGGCCTTGGACTCTTGCCCCTCCCCCTTCGACGGCCCATTTCCGGTTGTCTTTGGAGGTTGAAAAACGTTCCAGATCCAACACGGAAAAATTAAGGTGGTAGTGGGCGTGGTCCAGCTCAAAGTTGCTGTCCCAAACATTTCCCGGACAAGTTATTTTTTTCCTTTGCACCTGCTTCCCGAATCTCTATCTTTTAATTCCATATACTGCCTCTTCAGCTGTTACACCTTACTCGTCAGCCTCCACTGTTCAAACAACAACTGAAACTAGCTCTTTCTATTTGCCACCTATACAGTAGTCACCAAAGATCACGCAACTTTCATAACTTTGTATAAGTTTGATCATTACTCGAATACCAGTGTGAATGCATTTAGGAAAACTTCGAAATAACAATGAACAGCATTAGGCATATTAAGTACTCATACGAACTGTAGGAATTACTCACTGTTTGTAAAGAAAAGGAAAATATTATCGATAATCCTGTGGTTCTGGAGACGTAAAAAAGATCTATAAATTCGAACAATAAATTCAGACATTGTGTTAAAAGGAAAAGAGCATTTACCGAAAGAAAGTGTTCTTCAATATAAGTTGTAATGAATATGGCAACGTTTTTGATACGAAAAAATGCCTGCAAACAGCAAACCACATTGTCGAGAGTGAATCATATCCGCAGTGGATTTGTGAAACTACTATTCGTAAAATTAATTTTAAAAAAATTCCGTAAAAGGTTACCTCTTCGAAAGTGCTTTGAGTAGATATTCGGCTGATGAAGTTCTGCGTCCTTTTCCAATCCTTAAAAATAAAAATAAAAAACAAAACTAAGAACAATTGATCTATTCCAATATTCTTCGACTAACATCTCAATGTTGATAAAAAATTATTATGAAAGAAAATAATTTTCTCTACAACTATTTTAAAATATATATTGTTTCCTCTTATAATGTATTAGAAGTATAAACGCTTATCATGTAAATTTTAATCTCACTTAGATATTCGACAAAAGAAAGGCCAAGTGTCTTCTGCCGATGCACTTGAATGACGATGGTTCGTCGCAGCTGCCTCGACCCACCTCAGATATCTGCAACGTCCCATCTAATGATCAAACTCCCGCCAATTGAGAACGATTGTAATCTCCGTATCGAGCAGATCCATGCGACGTGCTCAGCTGATTTTTGCACCTTCAAACTGACCGTGGCTAAGACCATCTCAGTTAAAGAACATGACAGATTTACAGACCCCAAGCATTCTTGCTCTAAAACCGTAACACGTACAATGTATTATTATCATTTTATTTCATGTTCTCTAGTATTTTACCGTAGAAGTCAGGTTTTTTTACTGAAAACAAACTCCTGATTTTGCACACTATTGACCTAGCAAAAGACCAAAACAAATAATAATAAGGTTTATTTGTAAAGCACATCTTTGGCGCCGTCACAAAAGTCACTGCGAAATAAGGGGGTTGGGTTAGGTTTTTTCCTGCCTTCCGAGGTTTTTGACGGCGCCAAAGATGTGCTTTACAAATCAACCTTATTATTATGAACATTTTTCAACGTAAATTCAAAATAAGATTTGAGAATTTTGAGAATTTCTTTGAGTTTCCTGAAGATAAACAATGCAATTTGACTGGAGATGAAAGAACGGTAGGAATTCGTCATGGGACCCTCTAAGTGCGAGCAAAGCGCGCGCTACTCCAAGACGAGCACCTGGTTAAGTGGGATAGTAAGGGTAGGGCAGGTCAAAGAACAAATCAGCGCATAATAATATAAATGAAAGAAATTCATATTGCCACTTAAATTTGTTTAACTGCACTTATAATTGCTTCAAAAGCTGGACTATAGAGCAAAAAAGTTTAAAAAGAAGCGAAATAACCAAATAAATTGGACGAACAGAGATAATTGGAGAAAAAAGAAAAGTAAATTGAACATCAAATGTCAAGATAATCTAAGACCGAACCACCTGACCTTGTAAACAATGACGGCTTGAGAAGGATTTGGTAGTGTAGCGAACCGAGACGACCGATGGGCGATTTCGTGCGACTATAACCCGAAACAGAACAACGAATGCGATTAGCAGATGAAAACGACCGAACCGAACCCAAAGAAGAACAAGACTATTTAAACAAAGACTGCTACTCTTAAACTTTACTACTAATTGAAGGACTAATTTATTAGTCCTGGCTATAACAATCAGAACAATCAGTGAAGTCGTCCTTTGGCGGGGATGATTGACTGTCCTGGTCCTGGTCCTGGGATGACTTCTGGGAGACGTGTGGAGGTGTCCGCCGGGAGTGATCATCAACCTTCCATAGGGCCGTCTATATATAGTAAGAGACAGCAGGATTAAGTCTATATTATAGAAGATAAACCAATGGGAATGCTTAATTTATACAATAGCCAATAGCATAAACTCGCCGGCATAAAATAGCCGATCGGTTAGCCAATAGGATTATGTCCGCCTGAAATAACCAAGTCGTGACACAGTACGCCGCCATCTTTAATATAGAGCAAAATGAACAAAAATTGAGGCCATCTTAAGGGTATTTGCTACAGTAGGCAGTATAAGTCATTTTCGGCAGCCCAAATTATCACAAATTTTGGTAGCAAGATTGTGTAGTATCCGGATAACAATGAGATTGATCCTTGTTTTAATTACGTCGGCGCGGTGACTTTGAGTCTATTTCCAGGATGTTGTAGGTGGTGTGACCTCGTGTAAGGAACCAACCGCCTTTTGTTTTAATGCACATTTTGTAAATTTTGAATTGTTTTAGTGGCGGTCGTGGGAACGTTGCGTGAGACAGTGCTGGACGACAACCAGACCAGAGCCCCTAAGGACGGGTCTGAGGAACACCAGCTCTTTCCACCTTCAGAGGAGCATTAACGATTATTATTCTTGTTGCAATTCAATAAACGTTCATAGTGTACGAAGTCCTTTGTGTTGTGTGTACGACCGCTTGTGGATAGTTATACGTGTAATCATGATTCATCAGACTTCCGATGCTGAAGGGTCCCAGGCATCTGGCCCGGCCACAGGATTAACTCAACTACAAGGACCAACGGCAGGTACACCAGAGAAGGTAGCGTACGGAGCAGTCGCAGTGGATAAAGAGGAACCAGGTGCGTCCGTTACACTGGTGGCAGCGCACCGACCCGTCCCACAGCCCCCTGCATACACCTGTACCCCTGTTCCTATCCCTACTTTTGACGGAACCAAACCTTTTATGGTTTGGCTACGGCTTGCCAAATTCTACCTTAAGAGGACACATGAGGCAGAAAAATCTCGTTTCCTCCTTCTTGGCCTTTCCCCCGATTATTTGGCGAAAGCTCTCGAGGACGGCCTCTCTGATGATACGCCCTTCGGTACCCTGTGTTACCGTTTGGCCAATTTGTTTTCTAATACCCATTCATTACGTGACGCTCTTCAGCAACTTAATTCTCGGAAGCTTCGTCCAAATGAGTCAATCACTAGCCTTGTCAATGACTTAGAACGCCTTACGGCTGTGGCTTTCCCCACTCTTGATGAAGATGATACGGATGCCCTTGTTTTGCATTATTTAACAGAGGCTCTCCCCGACCCAAACCTTCGACGGGAACTTGTGCTGCGGCCTCCGGCTACTATTCAGGACGCCATTACTCTCACGGAGCGCCACATGCGCTTCGAACGCAGTCTCCCTGCCCAGCCTGCCGGCTTTACTCCGTCGCCATGGCGAACCACAACCCCTCCCTCCAATCCCCGTCCTTTTTTTAACGACATCCACTCTTCCGGTCGCCGTCCTTTCCCCAACTCCAACCGTTTTTCCGGACCCCGCCGTTTCCCTACAAATCGTCCTGGATTTTCCTACGATCCCTTGTACGCCAACCGCCCACGGGAAGTTTCCTCACCTTCGCCGCGTTTCCCGAACGCTCGTCTTGCGCGAGGTGGACCCAGGACTCCCTTCAACCCCAATCTACGAGGTGGACGTGACCCTAACTCCGGTATTCATTTTGTTCCTGTTTGTTCCATTGATGCTACTAAACCTTTACCGTTTTATACTACTGTCCACATGAATCAGCTTCCTTATCGAGCTCTCCTTGACACTGGTGCTACGGTTTCCCTAATTCGGTCTGATATTTTATCACCTTCTCAATTTCGTCTTATTGATTCTCGTCCCCCACTACCTAGCCCATTAACGGCCAACGGCCAACGTTTACACATCTTAGGATCCATTTCCCTGTCCTTAGATTTCCCCACCGGGAGCAAACGCCACCGTTTTCTAGTTAGCCCTGCCCTGACTTGGGACATCTTGTTAGGTGTCGACTTTCTCGCTAAGTTTAATTGCTCACTAGATATCTGTTCACGATCATTACATTTTGGCTTTGCTACCCCCGCTACGCCGTTAGACTCACCCTCACCTGTAGATGACGAGATTTGCGCAGCCATTGACACTGCCGTCGCTCTACCCCCGACTAACCTAGAAGACCTCCTATCCCTATATGATGATCTTGATACCCCCACCCGTGTGCAACTACAGGCCATCCTAAAACTATTCCCTGACGTTTTCGCTTGGGATGACCATTCCCTTGGACGTTCTTCCATCATTCGTCACTCCATTGATACGGGCTCCGCAAAACCAGTGTGGCAACCACCCCGGCGGATACCCCCACATTTTCAGCAGCAAGTCCAGGAGATGATTAAAATGATGTTGGAAAATCGCGTCATCCGTCCGTCACATTCTCCATGGGCTTCCCCGGTTACGCTAGTTCCCAAGAAGGATGGTAAACTACGTCTATGCATAGACTACCGCCGCCTTAACGCACTCACAGTCCGTGACTCATTCCCGCTACCCCGTATTGACGTCACTCTCGACGCGCTGGCAGGGGCGCGTTGGTTTACCACACTAGATCTGAAGTCGGGTTACTGGCAAGTGGAAGTAGAACCCAAAGATAGAGCCAAAACAGCTTTCATCATCCCACAAGGTCTTTTCGAATTTGAGACTATGCCCTTTGGCCTCTGCAACGCCGCAGCTACATTTCAACGTCTCATGCAATCTGTTCTCTCCCACCTTTATCCCCAATGTTGCCTTATCTATCTCGATGATGTGATCGTTTTCGGCAAGTCCGTCACCGAACACAACGATAACTTGCAGGCAGTTCTCGCCGCCCTCCGTGACGCCGGGTTGCGACTTAACCCCCTGAAATGTTCGTTCCTGCGGGATAAAGTAACCTATTTAGGTCACGAAGTTAGCCGTGATGGCATCAAAGCCTCACCCGAGAAAGTCAAGGCCATTCTGACTTGGCCCACTCCGACTTCAGCTACAGACGTGCGCAGCTTTGTAGGCCTCGCATCATACTATAGGCGATTCATATGCGGTTTCTCAGAAATCGCACGGCCCCTGTTTACCCTGACGGAAAAAAACCGCCCATTTCAATGGTCCGAAGCTGCCCAAGAGGCCTTTGACGAACTCAAGGCCCGCCTCACAACGGCTCCGGTTCTAATGCTGCCTAATGTCCTCCCTGATGCCCCCGATTTTATCCTCGATACAGACGCCAGCTGTTCCGCGATCGGCGGCATCTTATCTCAACCCGACGAGACCGGCGTCGAGCGGCCTATCTGCTTTGCCAGTCGGACCCTCACAAGGACCGAACGTAAATACTCCGTCTACAAACGCGAGCTGTTAGCCTTAGTCACATTCGTTAAGCGTTTTAAACCCTACCTAATCGGCCGCCATATCATCATCCGGTCGGACCATAAAGCCCTTCAGAGTTTACAGAACATGAAGGATGCAGATGGGCAATTGGCACGATGGCAAGATACCCTTCAAGAATTCAACTATTCTTGCCACTTCCGGCCCGGTAGCAAACACACCAACGCGGACGCTCTATCCCGACGTCCACCAGACTCCAGCGAGGCTCCGATGTCACTTTCAGCCGACTCAGTCTCTGCTCTTATCATTAGCGAACCTACGCGGTATCATTGGGCGACCGCCCAGAGCACCGATCCCGATACTGCTATCATTTATGACCGCATGCTCCATGGCAAACCTCGTCCCACGGACAATGATCTCCGCGGCTCTTCTGAGACCGCCAAAATCCTTCGCAACCATTGGTCCCAACTCTTCATGGAAAATGGACTTCTCTTCTTCAAGGAAGGCATCCACATGCCCCCTCGGTTAGTAGTTCCCGGCAGCCTCGTCAACACGGTTCTAACGGACTTACACCAAGACCTGGGTCACGTCGGCCAAGCTAAAACCGAGGCTGCTGCTCGCCACAGATTCTGGTGGCCCTACCTTCGGGAACAGGTCGCCACCTTCTGCAACATGTGCTCTACTTGCACCAGCTTTAAAGGTCCTAACCCCCGACCTCGAGCACCTCTCCAACCCATGGCTACCGGATCTCCTTTCGAGCGAGTCGGCATTGACGTGATGGGACCGTTACCCTCCACCGACAGCCACAACCGGTACATCCTCGTCATGGTTGACTACTTTACTAAGTGGGCAGAAGCAGTGCCCTTAACCTGCCAAGATGCAGCTACTGTTGCCGACGCCTTCCTGTCCGCTTGGGTCTGTCGCTTTGGCGCACCCCTGTCCCTCCACTCAGACTGCGGTGCCAACTTCCAGAGCAAACTCGTACACGACGTCTGTGACGTACTTCGCATTCACAAGACCCACACCACACCGGCTCATCCGGAAGGAAATGGACAGACTGAACGGACAAATCGTACTATTATCAACCTCCTGAAAGCCCTAGCCGAATCACACGACCGCCGGAATTGGGACCTAAAACTACCCTACGCCATGATGGCATATCGGGCCACCCTTCACTCGTCCACGGGGTATTCCCCCTTCTTCTTACTCACTGGTCGTCACCTCCGACTACCTTCCGACTCCCTACTTCCACTGCATACGTCCGACGGTTCGTCCCCAGATGCGTACGCTTCTCAACTGCAAGAAACCCTTCACCTGGCACATAATCTGGCCCGTTCCCATCTTCACACCGCATACGCACGGCAGAAATCCTACTTCGATCAGAACGTTCACGGTACTCCACATTCCCCTGGCGACTACGTCCTCCGTCGACGCGCCACACCCCCCGTGGGGATACCCTCCAAACTTTTCTGCCCGTGGGAAGGTCCGTTCGTTGTTGTAGAAGCCATACCCCCCTCCACCTATCGCATCCGCGACGCCCGTGACCCCTCCGGCCCTATATCCACCGTTCATTTTGACAAGCTGACACCCTACACGGGTCCCCTTCCT
>JAYGXS010001765.1:0-12436 GCA_036362985.1 Ligula intestinalis | reverse complement strand
TGAAAGACAGCCTCTGCTATTATATGAT
Source organism: Ligula intestinalis (assembly GCA_036362985.1). Taxonomy (NCBI): domain Eukaryota; kingdom Metazoa; phylum Platyhelminthes; class Cestoda; order Diphyllobothriidea; family Diphyllobothriidae; genus Ligula; species Ligula intestinalis. Next base: position 12,408 of record JAYGXS010001765.1, on the reverse strand, counting down.
TTCTCCAATCACAAGAAGCATTTCCCACCCTCATTCGTTCTCATCAACAGTCCTGTCTCATTTGCACAACAACCAATCCTTTCAACCAAACCCCTTAACTTTTTTGAAGCAGTTTTTTTCTCCTACGTTTTGTTTTTTTTTAAGCAGGGGTTCGCTGAACTCCGCCCCAGCTTAAATGGTAGGAGTTTTTTTTCACTGCTTCCTTATTAGTTCACCATGCGTTGACTACTATTTTAAAATGACGATATGTTGGTAAATCTGAATTTATCTACCAACACTACTAAACGCTCCCGCTGTCTATGTGGTTGTTTCATGGAGAGCAGCATTTATCAACTGTGTATTTATATTTCCACAGCACTAAGTTAGCAATGACGAGGCCCTCCGGGCCTAAAATATAAAATTTATTTATTTATTTATTTATTTACTTCTAAACGCTCCCGCTGTCTATGTGGGTGTTTCATGGAGAGCAGTATTTATCAAATTTGTATTTATTTTTTCCACAGCACTAAGTTTGTAATGACAAGGCCCTCTGGGCCTAAAATATAAAATTTATTTATTTATTTATTTATTTAAAAGCAGAAATCGCGGATTCGGAGATTTCGATTCCAGCATACCAGCTTTTCCGCAAAGACCGCCAAAACCGACAAGGAGGTGGGGTTGTCGTGTATGTCAGAACTGAAATCTCTGTTGTAGAAAGAGAACATACTCTAGCCCTGGAGTATGAGTCCGTCTGGTTAAAGATCAAGAAGGCGAATTCACGGAACCTTGAATTCCTGGCCATTTACTGGCCACCTAACATTCTGAGCGGAGCTGACGACTCACTCCTTGGTCTGGTGAAAGAAGCTGCTAGCCACCAGGAGGTTCTCATCGTTGGTGACTTCAACGCCCCTGCAATTGAATGGAACAACCTGACAGTGGAGGCGGCGTCATCTTCCTTTAGTTCCAAATTAATGGATCTCACGCTTGACCAGTCTCTAGTTCAGAACGTTAAGGGCATAACCAGATTTCGAGAAACCCAGCGGGCTACTTGTTTGGATCTCATTTTCACGGAGGATTCGTCCTACATAGATGAAGTGCATTCAAGTGCTCCGCTCGGTAAGAGTGACCATACGACGCTAATGTGGGATTACTCACTCCATACTCAACGGCTGAGGAAAACGGAGGACCAGCCAAACATATGGAAGGCAGATTTCAATTCAATGAAGAATGCACTATCGACCATGAATTGGGACTGCCTACTCAAGGGGGATCCGGAGGAGGATTGGAGATCACTCAAGAGGGTTGCATTAGATCTGCTTAAGCGCTTTTGTCCGGTCAAGGTACACAAGACGACTAGTCGTCCTGCCTAGTTGACGAGAGACCTTCACAGGCAACTGAAGAAGAATAGGAAATGGAAGTTATTCAGGAAAACTGGGTTGCCAGTACACCTCGAGGAATTCCGACGCCAAAGAAATGCAGTAAATAATCAATTCGCCAGGCCAGGAAAAACTATGAATCAAGAATCCTCCAGCAGGCCGAAGAAAAGCCCAAAATTCTATTGCGCTATAGTAACAGTAGATTAACAAACAAGGATCCTGTCGCAGTACTTAAGAATGATGATGGCAGAGAAGTCGTTGAGAATGACGAGAAAGCCGAGTACTGTAGCCGGTTCTTTGCCTCGGTATTCACTAGGGAAACCGAGCTTCATTTTCATAATGCCAACAGTGCTGTTGCAAACGCCGGTCCAGCACTTCATTCTCTACTATTTCCAACATCTGTAGTTGAGAGGGAGCTGCAGAGCCTCAAAGAAGCAAAGTCATCCGGTCCAGACAATATACCAGCCAAGTTCTTGAAAGAATTGGCAAGCGAACTCTCAGAGCCCCTAGCACATATCTTTCGTTCTTCATTTGAACTAGGAAAACTGCCATCTGAATGGAAAATGGCAAATATTTACCCGATATACAAGGGCGGAGCCCGTACGAAGGTCAACAATTACCGGCCCGTCAGCCTAACTTGCATTTGCTGTAAGGTGATGGAAACGATAATCAAGAAGACGACAATGGAGTTCTTGGAGGAGAACAACCTACTGTCAGGGCTCCAGCACGGCTTCAGAAAGAACCATTCTTGCCTTTCCAGCCTTCTACTCTCCACTGAGCAGTGGACTCGCCCACTAGATGAAGATGGTCAGGTTGACGTCATCTATACGGACTTCAAGAAGGCATTCGACAGCGTCCCACATAAGCGTCTAATGTAAAAATTGTCAGAAATTGGCATAAGAGGAAACCCGCTGGCATGGATCACAGATTTTCTCACAGGGCGATCGCAAACTGTGTGCATCGGTGACTCAAAGTCAAGCCCTACATATGTTCTGAGTGGCGTCCCCCAAGGCTCTGTCTTAGGGCCACTGCTCTTCCTTATCTATATCAACGACTGTGTCAACGACCTGGGTTGCAGCGCTATCATGTTTGCCGACGACGTCAAACTCTGGAGAGCCATCAGGTCTGACGCCGTTAGGAAAGCGCTTCAAGAGAGTCTCAATCGACTTAGCTGCTGGTCTGCTCGTTGGCTCTTAAACTTCAACATTAGTAAGTGTGTGGTTTTAAGACTCCGTACTAGAAGGACTGATGAGGAGAACGATTCCTTCCTATACCTCCTCGATGGGCACCCGCTTTCAAATGTGAACGAACAAAAGGATCTCGGTGTTCTGATAAATTCCTCACTTTAACCATCTACTCAGTGTGTAAAGGCAGCTAAACGCGCGACACAGGTGCTGTTTGCGATTAGGTGGGGATTCGTCAACATTGACAAGGAGATCTTCAGGAAAACCTACGGAGCGTTCGTTCGGTCTCACTTGGAGTATGCTGTCCAGGCCTGGCATCCGTGGTTCAAGAAGGATTACCTGCACCTCGAACGAGTGCAGGCGAGGGCTACGAAGATGGTCAAGAATCTTGGTCATCTGCCTTATGAAGACAGACTGACCAAACTTGATCTTTTCCCTCTCAATTATAGGCAACTCCGCGGGGACCCCATACAAACCTACCGTATTGTTAGAGGCCAAGACTGCGCCCTACAATTTGATGATTGCTTCGAATTGGCTCGGACTGACCATCTGCGAGGTCATCCTTTTAAACTACAGAGGAAACCGGCCCGTATCGACGTTCGACGAAACGCCTTCTCTTACAGGGTCATTGGAGCGTGGAACGGACTCCCGGAAGATGTGGTCCTCTCAGATACTGTTGACATTTTTAAACACAAACTTGATTCTCATTTGCTGAGAAACTGTGGCAGATATAATGAACAAAGTGTCAGTAGCAGCACCTTGCAACTGGCTCACACTTACCGCTGATGTTAAGCTTACATTTGTTTTATGCACTATTGTTACTGTGGACCTATCATGCGATTTTGGTTATGAATAGGGAGCTCAAGGGCGAAAGCCTTCTTCCCTTAATAAAGTGACTTAAAGTGACTATCATCTCCAGGCGTCGCAGTTTTCACTGCAGGCTGCGAACAACACTTCTATCGCCACGTTCGGTCAACGGTCCCTAACTTTAAATCTCGGGCTTTGTCACCGCTTCCAATGGGTTTTCAGCCATTCCGACCTCCATTCGCCTATCATTGGAGCAGATTTTCTGTCACACTTCGGCCTCAAAGTTGACCTCAAACAGCAAAAGTCACTAGATCCTACCACTCAGCTGTTTACTGTTGGGGTAGTTTCGCGTGAGCCTTCCGCTGGCATCCACTTGGCCATGCCAAGCTCGCCATTTTCTGACATTTTGAGGGATTATCCTTCCCTTTCTAAGCCCTGTCAGCTCACGGAGCATGTTCAACGCGCCGTTCGCCATCATATCACTACCGCAGGCAGACTGGTCCATGCTCATCCGCGTAGGCTTCATCCTGAGAAGTTGCAAATCGTGAAGAATGAATTCGAGCACATGTTTAATTTGGGGACTATCCGTCCTTTGTCCAGTCCATGGGCTTCACCACTGCACATGGTTTCAAAAATTCATCCGATGATTGGCGGCCATGCGGTGATTATCGCGCTCTCAATCGAGCTACAGTCCTGGACCGGTACCCGATTCCCCATATTAATGACTTTTTCCACACGTTGGCTGGAAAGGCGATTTTTTCCTAGATTGACCTCGTGCAAGCATATCACTAAATACCGATCGCAGAGGAGGACATCCCTAAAACCGCCGTCACGACTCCATTCGGCCTGTTTGAATTCCTTCGCATGCCTTTCGGTTTGCGGAACGCGGCCCAAACGTTTCAGCATTTTGTCGATGAAATTTTACGTGGTCTCTCCTTCACGTTCGTGTACACTGACGACATCCTTGTCGGAAGCTCGTCACCCGAGGAACACGTTGAACACTTACGCCAAGTTTTCGATCCTTTCCAACAAAGTTGTCTACAGCTAAACGTCGATAAGTGTGTTTTTGGCGTCACTTCTCTGGATTTTCTTGGCCATCATCTTGACCAACATGGGATCGCACCCCTCCCAGAGAAGGTGCAAAGCGTGTTGTCTTTTCCATCCCCGAAGTCCATAACTCAGCTCCGCTGTTTCATCGGCCTAATCAACTACTACCGGCGTTTCATACCAAATTGCGCCGCCACCCTGGCATCTTTGACGGATCTTTTGAAGTCAAAGACCAAGTCGCTTCAACTTTCACCCAGTGCTCTTGAAGCATTCGAGGCAGACAATAAAGCATTCGCGCATGTCACCCTGCTTCAATATCTGAGCACCGATGCTGATACACAGCTTATTTTGACCGCCGATGCCTCAAACATTGCCGTAGGCGCAGTCCTGCAGCAGCAGGTCCACTGACAGTTGCAACCGCTAGCCTTCTTCTCCATGAAGCTACAGCCGGCGCAGACTCGCTATAGTACTTTCTCGCGTGAACTTCTCGCCATTTACCTGGCCATCCGACATTTTTGCCACCCGCTCGAGGGGAGAGATTTCTAGGTCCACACGGATCACAAACCTCTCACTTACGCCCTCAAAGCTAAGCCAGATCGATATTCACAGCGTGAAGTACGTCATCTTGACCACATCTCTCAATTGACCTCAGACTTACACTATGTCCACAGTAATGAGAATGACGTTGCTGGTGCCTTGTCTCGTCCAAAGGTGAACGCTCTTATCACGACGTAAGACCTGGCGAAGCTTGCGGAAGCGCAGGTGCTTGATGACTCCATCATTGAAATGCTTGCATCTTCTTTGCTTCAACTGCGTGAGGCTCCCCTCCCCGCGGCACCAGGCTCTATCGTGTGTGATTTTTCTACAGGTACCCCTCGTCCTGTAGTACCCCAATCCTACCGGAAGATTGTTTTCGACCATTTTCCATTCGCTATCCCACCCCGGTGTTCGTGCCGGCCGCAAACTCATCGCAGCCCGTTTCGTCTGGCCAAATATGAACACCGACAGTGCTACCTGGACCAGGCGGTGCTTAGCCTGTCAAAAAATAAGGTCCGACGACACACCGTTTCACCTCCCAGCACGTTCGTGGTTCATGACACCCGTTTTGAACACGTCCACATGGATTTAGTCGGACCGTTACCACCATCTCGCGGTTTCAAGTACATTCTGACCGCGGTTGATCGTTTCATACGATGGCCCATCGCCGTTTCCATCTCGGATACCTCGGCAGACAATATTGCCATGGTTCTCCTTACGAACTGGATAGCCAACTTCGGTGTTCCAGCTACATTCACCACTGACTGCGGAAGTCAGCTAACATCTGCACTCTTCCGTGAGTTCACCAAACTGCTCGGGTGCTCGCATATCACAACCACTGCCGATCATCCAGCATCAAACGGCCTCGTGGAACGCCTTCACCGTCAGTTGAAGTCCAAGTTGATGTCTTAACCTGCCCCGCACAACTGGAGCGACAACCTGCCGTTCGTCCTCCTCGGCATTTGCTCGGCTGTTAAAGAAGACATTCAATGCACTGCCGCTGATCTCGTTTACGGCACATCCCTCCATTTTCCTGGTGAGATCGTGCAGTCTTCCTCCGTCGCCCCTGACGCCACGAATGACTTCGTGCAACAGCTGCAGCAACGCATGGCCGCACTGCGCCCAACCCCAACACGCGCGACACCTTGACGGGTTTTCGTGCACGATGACTTGCACACAGCCCCATTAGTGTTTTTCCCGCACGATGCAGTTTACAGGCCCCTTTGCCCATCATACGATGGGCCCTTCAAAGTGCTTGAATGGAAGGACAAATATTTCGTCATTAAAAAGGTTGATGCTACTAATACTGTCTCCATCGGCAGACTGAAGCCGGCCTACGTTGAATACACGACACCATCACCTGGTCCGTCCACTTCCACGGCACCTTCACCCTGCACTCCACCTACTACCCCCAGCCCAACGCCACCCTCCCCAGCCGAACATACCCCACCCCTCTCACCCCCTTCCCACTCCTTCCCCACCTTCCACTCGTTCTTGTAGACATGTTCGTTTTCCTACCAACTTGCGAGACTTTGTTGTTTAACCTTCTTGTACATCCTCTTTTCTCGAGCGTTTGTAACCCACCAACGCTCTGGTGGGGGAGTCATGTGGGCTCTTGGCTCAACTTGTGCGTTGTTTAAATTTATCAATAACCAATTTTGTTAAAACTCGAATATCACACTTGCACACTTTCGGTTTGGACGCGTGCCAGCAACTATCTTGCTAAACACTCTCCACAGCTCAATTCTCTCCTCACCTGCCGCTGTTTATTTTGCCCTTCAACGACACCTCTCTGGTGATCATTCTCGGGCTCAAGAGAATCCAGCAACAGTTTGCAAACGAGATTTCCCTCAATTATCACAATCGTGGCCCAACGAACTTTGATCCTGGTCTTCACGGAGTCATCCTTTGGCAAGTCGACTGCTCGACTACTGCTGGCTAGGACCATGACGGATCTAAGTGAGTTGTATCATTTCTAATCTTCATCGTCATCCTCATATACCGGTTTTTACAATTTTTCCACTAAAATAGTCTAGATAATCACTTAGTTGGAGTTAGACTACCTAAGAAAGTTTTCCATTGCATATTTTCCAAGATGTTTTTTATATTTGTAGTGATATAGCCTCAACATACCTTATTCACACGATTGAAATAATTTGCATTCAGAGATGGAATGATGAAAGGAAATGTTTACGTTAAATTAAAATGTTCTCATAAATTTTAAAGGAGGAGGTCTATCTAGCCCCAATGTATGCCTACCGGCCTCCCTGCCTGACTGCCTGTCCCACCAAAACGCCCTAGTGCCATAGTCCCGAACTGCGCTTTTAATTTCATTTGACAGTGGAATTGCCCTACCTGCTTCAAAATTGATGAGTTAAACTCGATGCTTCGAAGACCTATCGTTTGAGTTATTTACTTATCGACACGTTTGGTTGCGGCATGGTCTCTCGCACAATACCGAACATTCAAAAGTCTGATAAATTCGGTTGTTGTTCGTAGATCAACGCCTTATATTTTAAAAGGTGTTCTCATAGATATTGAGAGGAACCTGCTTGTGGCGTGGAACTCAAGGTCCCGCATTTGACACATTTGCTTTTCAAGTCAATAAGTCGAGGAACTTACTTATTCTGGAATCTTGAGGTATCCTAGACCTTGAACAGCGGACTGCTAATCAACGTTGGTTAAAGGTGGAAAAATTTACTAAGCCAAATTGGCCAGACTGTGGTTGGCGTCTGATTATAGTGCTATTTCTAGGTCTATATTGCAGTTATACATCTTACCTGTTCTGTTTTCCTTTAATTTTATCACGTATTATTTATGATAATCAGGAACCATTTCCAAATGCACCGTCAACTATAACTATAGGTTACGTATCTGCAGGCGTTCCTTATGATGCACTACGCCGATACTTTTATCAGAAAACTTAACCCAGAAATTTATCATACGTTGTGCTGCTTTGGTTGAAACTTCCCAGGGGAAGTCACACGTTCGATTTTGAATATGATTTGCTACTGACACCTGCATTCGACTTCATCAACTCTAAGTAATTAGGGGGATCGTTTTCGTGGTTAGGTACCTTAGCACGTTTTTTATTGTCCTTGTCTGATAATATTCAGTAGAATCTTTCATTACAGAACTAAAACTGCCGACGTTGGATCTAACTCGAGGGCAATCCTTTAGTCTGAATGTATTGTGATCATAGGTCACCGCGGTATACTTCACCGGTGAATCTTAGTGAATAAGGGCACGCGGGCACTGTCCTGTTACGAAAAAACTACCTACAGTTGCCTTCCTCTCCTAAATTATGTCCAATCTGGGACTTTAAGTTGGTAGCGTTTTATACCTCGCCAGGCGTCCTGCGTACGATACCGGACCTTTATTTCATAGGAGTTGACAGTTTCTTCGTTTGAGCCATTTTGACTAGCTCGTTTTCCACAGGCTTTTGTGGTATTTAATCGAAGAAATGTTCGTAGATTAACCTTCTTACATCTACTGATCATTGTTCACTCATTCTAGACGATTTTTGATCTACGTAATGAACTTCGCTCATTTTATTTACGGTTATTTGATTTCGTTAGGGTTCCAGTCTCCAATAAACTACTTATCGTGCACGCCTTGTTGAACAATGCCCGATGAAAATTCCTGGGTGCAGCAACCAGCAGCTGAGGGTACAACAACCAAATCGCGACCAACTACTTTAAACTTGGCGACCCGATCTAATGACGCATCTACAAACCTCCTCACCATAAAGGCCGACTTTCTGACCCCGACTATCAGCCAGTTCCTCCAAAAGCATGCCTCTTCCAACACCCCTGGGCAGTTTATATCTCCAATAAGTGCGGATAACAAACTTATATCAGAGTAAGTGCCGTTTTCGCCTCCGGAATATTCTATACAAATTTTCTGGCCGCTCGGCCTGGTCACCTGTCCGTTTTAATGCTTCACAGCGTATCAGCCGATGTTCTGTTTTGCGTACTTACAATGGTTGTTTCTTACCTTTGACCAATCTATTCGCACTGGTTGTAGCATAACGACCTTGTTAGATTTCTGTCCACAACTTTTTTATATCTTCAGTGCTGTCTTATACCCCCGAGGTTCTGAAACATTTTCTCTATTAATATCATTGCTACCTTGTTACTTTTAGCCTATTTGAAAATTCGCAAACTTAGCTTGCATAGTTTCCTACCATCACAGCCTCACTTGCTTCCTTTGAGTGGATTCTATGTTCGTAATTTGGCATAAGCTGAGAACTTGGGTTAGTAATCTTTGGTGTTAGTTTTTGAAGTTTTGACGATAGTAACTTTTGCGTTAGATCCATACTTGTCAAAGATGAACATTTATCGAAAGGCAAGTCTTGTATTTTTTTCGAAAATCGTTGAGGTTTCCAACGATCTCATTCATGACAGTAACAGCTCATGTGGTAGTTGTTTGGATTCACCAGGCTGCGTAAATATTTGCAATGTTACTGTTTAGCCTTTAGTAAGAACAGGTGAGGCTCTACGCATGAATACTTTTACAGCCCAGTGGACCACTCTCTTAATAACGTTGACCCGTTGTCCGTCACACTTGTTTTGTTTCTCTGTAGGGTACTGAAAAAGCATCGCGAGAGATCTTTATATGCCGAATATCTGGGAGAGCCAGTATATTCGACACTTCCGTTGGAGGTCTCCGTTCACCCTTATTCAGACAGATTCGCTACCACTCGCATGCCGGCAAAATAGGAAAGAGATTAAAATCGTAGCATCTAATCTATACTTTCGATGGGTCAGGTGTGAATGAAATTGGAGAGGAATTACGCAGCTTAAAGGATTCTGCCGTTTTCTTTAATTTTTTTTCATTAAGAACTTAAGTTATTTACTTTAAATTATGAACTTGCCTATTCCGCACTACGATAGTTTCACTACAGCAGTCAATATAATTCGTCCTTGCCTCCAATCCCGGAAATAGTTTTACTGCTTCCGAGCGAAAAAATTGAAATTTTCCCGACCTTGTTGCTAAAATTTACACTGTATGCTCATGCACAGAGTTTAAGAGTTCTTTCACAGATGCAGTGCAGCCATTGATACCAGGTTGACCGTGTAGAGCCCCTAAGATGTGGCTTTCGAGCGGCGTGTATTGACGTTCGATTTATACTTCTGTCAAGTTTATTGTCCGATGGGGACTCTATGGCTTTGAGTCTGAATCGCAGATAAGCTTTTCTTAGCGGACGTTTGTTTGTTACCCAACAGCATGTTGTCAAATCAGCAACCATCTTCTCCAATTAAAAGCTAATTCTAATTGAAACCTTGTTTTATTAACCTGTATTACGTCTCTGTACTGGGTGGTGCTATTTTCAGTGATTCATTCAGCGGCTAGGTAACACTGCAGCTTTTTTTCGAAGGCCGTGCCTATTTTGCCATTCATTAACGCTGGGGACGCATATATGTCTGCCGTCTAACACAATCCTAGGACCACTAAATTATGTGTCTTATGGGGGGAGGGCTATATTCACCCTCGAACTCGGTAATTGCGGGGAACCAACAAGCCGCTCCACGTGACCACTAACGAAAATCTCGTTTTAAACGGGTTTATTATACCACCAGGATTGAACTTGCCGATAAGCAGTTGTCGGGAGCAGTGGTTTTCTTGGAATTTACCGACAAATACAGAGCACATCCAGGAAGTGCTTATCTGCTTCATTGGGCATCGTCAGCTGGTGGTAGCTCAACTCCAGTGTAGCAGCAGAAATTGCCGCCACACCCGAGTTTCGAACTCGCGTCTCTCCGGCCAGTGGCGAATGCTCTAGCGTTTGAGCCACGGGTCCGCCATGTTGTCGGTTTGTGATCGGGACTATATAGTAGTGGGTAATTGTACAATGGTTTCTTATTCTAAAACAACAGCGGCGCGTCAGTAGACGTTTTTTGCTCTAACTAGGTTGCCTTTTCTTTGTTTACTCCCGATCATTATGTCGAGGACGCGAAGCCTGTCATTCAAACCAAAAAGTCTTGAGTATCGCACACTGCCCTATAAACCACTCACTCATTCACTTGAAAAGAAAACAAGAAAATAGAATGCAACACCCAGAGTCTCTTTGGCATATGAACACATTTCGTCGTCTTGGCTATTCAGGTGTAAGTACGTCTTAGGTCGACGGTTAACTTCTTTTAAGAGCTTTTACACTTTTGAATACTACTCATGCTCACCTATTAGCAGTGACTGTAAGTGTTGGAATCCGTAGTTTTCCAGGACTTCTTCATATTTTAAGAGCAGCCTAAGTTAGCTTTCATTTCAGTCGAAAATGTGATACTTTAAGAGGAGCTGGTATGACAAATAAGGGCAGTCATTGGTCATGTAACCATGCAAACGGTTTTCCGCTCGGTACCCACGTTATTTTCATCTCAGTCGCATACCAACCTTTCAAGTCCAGCTTCTGGATCATGTTTAAGCATCGTAGTGCCCCTAGATTCTTGTCTTTTACTGTCTGCTGACCTTATAACTAATAACAGTTTTGCTGTGCTCTCAGCGCGACAACTACCCAAAAGTTAGGACATGTTCGGCCAATCCTCTGGTATTGCATGAATATGGTGGCCGCCAATTCTGTCATGTCCGTGAGATTGACCATCCTGATTTGGTTACAGCTTGCAGTTTGAGCATATTTTGGTATCAGTGAGGGCAGGTTGTTAGTCAGCTGTCTTACCTGCACTTTATTAACACGCCATACGGGCCATGCCCCACTACCCAGCCCTTTAGATAACTTCTCTAAAGAGGAGCTGCTGAACCTGGATGCCCATTCGTGGGCAGGCCTGCCCTCCCTCTCAAGTTGTTGCCCCTTTGCAGTAGCCTCTGCTCCAACCAGCTACCTTGAACACCTTCTTTTTAAGTTTCACTTCCACCTACCCCAGCCGCTGTGTTTGACTCTTACTACCTCCAGAGTGTTTTAAACACGCAAACCTCTCATTTAGTTGACAGATGTATTGCTATTACTCACGGGATCCTCTGTCACCCTTTGAGCTCTCTCGCTCTCAGACCAAAGTACTTACATACAAAAGAAAATAACCTGACGGAGAGGGTGTTGTTTGTGTGCCTAAGCGCGCGCGCAATGAGTCATTCGGAAGCTCTTTCTCTCTAGCCTGCCCGTCATCCGCGTAAATCTCGCGTACTGCCGGAGTTGTCGGCATAAATAAACCCCTCCCCGGTGTTTGCAGGACCCTGTAGGACGACTCCTTGTTGGGTCAATGTGTTCAAACTTACACACAAGCGCACTCACCACTGCACAGTCGCGTGCTCACACACACAATCGATACCCAAAAATGCACACAAAGCACACGCACACACAAACGTCTACGCAGTTGCATTCGCGGAATCACCGACCGAACTGCCACCGTTGGAGAAGCCGGCTACTGTGGTGTGCATGCTGAGTCATCGCGTCCGTTACAGCAAAGAACAAGAGGAGAAGGCTATATATGCTGTCTTGACTGATTGTGTGCTGCCTCTCATGG
>JAYGXS010001764.1:0-12437 GCA_036362985.1 Ligula intestinalis | reverse complement strand
TATTATGACTTGGCCGGAATCGGCCTGGCAGGCGTTCACCCGTTGGGTACCTCTGACCACCGCACGAACTTTGTTTAGTTCGGAAGCCTATTCGATCGGTGTTCGCACATTCTTGAGTGAATATATATATACATATATATTGCTAATAGTAGCGAAAATCCGAGTCCCCGGGCATAAATGAGAAGATGCAGCGACTTTCGTTGGTGGCGGAACACTGCGCAAATTCCGGACACAAATTAGCTTTTCAGAATGCCGAAATTCTGGGTTGAGGAAATGACCGCGTGGTAAGGGAAACAATCGAGGCCTGGCACACTGGTATAACCTCCATTAACCGCTGTGTGTCGCTTCCCACAGCCTACCAAGCCCTCCGAAAGAAACTTAATGAAGGGGAAAGTGAACACCAAATTAGACGGAACGTGAATCCGGGCCCTCACGAGCCCATGGTGGACACACAAGTAACCGCATTACAAACAGACGGAGCAATCATCAACTCAACCGCTTCATCCGCTCATTCTGTAGGTTTGAAACCAGATGGACGTGTTAAGACAAGCGGGGTCATCGGACTAGGACGACAACTTAGATCAATGACAGCGGCGCAGGCGCGAACAGCAGAACCCGATGCTAATCTGGGCTCCTGCGAGCCCATGGTGGACACACAAGTCGCCGCGCCACAATGGAACAGAGCAATTATCAGCCTAACCGCTTCATCCGCTCATCCTGTAGGTGGGAATTCAGCTGGAAGTGTGAACACAAACAGAATCACCGGCCCACGACGGTTACTTAGATCAATGACAGCAGCACAGGCGCGAACAGCAGAATCCGACGAGAGACCACTTGTTTGAGACTAATCCGCTTCAAGGCGTCAATGATTGAGCATCCCTCCGATGTCCCGCCCTCCCTCCCTTCCTTTGCATTGGCTTAAACCCTTTTGACCATGACTGTCACCTACTATAACTACTGTGAGGCGCGGTACAACCCCCACCTCTGATGACGGAAGCCTGTACGCTTTTGAAACGTCAGGAAAGTAAAACTATGGTTCCCGTGATCGCCTCTTCTTCTCATATATATATATATATATATTGGCAGAAGGACATTACCAGCAAAGACAGGGGACACCAGGAAGGCCTTTTCTGCCTTGTTAGGCGTCATTGGCTAGTGATACCCAACCCCAGTGTGGCTGCTGAAACTGCTGCCCACCAAGATTTGAACTTGCAATCCCTCCCGTCAGGGTGAATGTCCTTAGAGTTGAGTTTCGAGCTCACGGTCTAGCTGGTATTAGATCGGGGATATACAGTGGCAAATATGCGAACACCGATCAGTCAGAGGGCGCACTTGTCCGTCTTTATTGCCATTAGAAATCTCTCGAGCCTCCACCGCGAGGCGGCTAGGATATAGGTAGAAGGACATAGCGCATCCGACAAAGCAAAGTGAGACCATATTGGCCATCTATGGCTTGTTAGCCGTCTCTTCAGATCCATATCATCACAGTCACTCTGTGACGGTCTGGTGGGTTGAAATTGTGAGCTCCTGGGCAAATTGTTTTTTTATTAGATCGGCAAAGCACATATATTCATATGTATATTATCAAGCGCATTTGAGGCGCTTCTATTTGTATACTACCCAAGAATGCTAGCCCATGTTTCCGTCTGTCTGAACCTGAGAGCTTTGCAATTAACCTATGGGCTCCGTATGTACTAAAGCAAATCTATTAAAGGCGGAATAATCATTATCCGGAAAATGCGAATGGAAGAAGTAAGTTCAACATTATGCTAAAGGAATATCTTTTTTCTCAGTAATTTAACCTTCTGACGGCAACGTGACTAATTTATTTACGTCATTTTCACATACGAAATTGGCACCCATTTAGTGTTAACCTCTTTATCTCAAGGCAAAATAAATGTCGGTCAAAATTAAGTTAGATGAATTGCCACTATAAATGTCTTTAACTGCATTATCTAGACGAACATTTGTCCAAAACTACGGGTTGAGACGGGGATAACTTGAAAATACTTATCTTACTAACTATGACGACGCATTTCTTTGAACCGTGCTGATAACGTCTTTGCGTATAGGTTTTCTTCATACGGTAGCACTTCTACTGGTTAGCTGATTTTTTAGACATGAGAACTTTTATCAACACCCATATATATGTCGTCCTTTGAAAAGCATCTCATTGTGGATAACCAGACTTTAGACATTTTTGGAGGCATCACCTAAAGTGAACATGCGTTTTGCTCATCACACTGTAATGTTGAGTACGTTGTTGCAAGGCAAAAATACAGATATTTACCTTCCGTGTTTTCAGAGAAGTCATTGTTGTACATCGTGTACTGTTTTGTTGGAAAACGTTGCTTATCCGCGAATGGCAGTTCCTCTGATGTCAAAGTCTCGTCTGGCCAGATCTCCACTCGCCAAAATGAACATCCAATGACTGTTTGAGATTAAAAATGGTGGAATTTTAATATTTGGACAATCGCCATGCATTTCAGGGTGCAACCATTATGCCTTAAATTTCATCTAAAAACTGTTTTTCACTAGCCAATTTGCGTTCGAATCTCAGACGTTGGGCTAGATTTACTGATACCTGACTGATGGTAGCTAAGATTACAGACGTTATCATGTCATTATTCAGGTGAATGTTGCAAAAAAATTAAGCTAGAAAAATGTATAGTGCACAAGCCCTTCTCAGAATGCCTAAATCCCAGCCAATTATGCAGCAATGGAGATAACAAACAAACAACTTCAACATGTTGATACATATTGGCAATAGAAAGACTTCCGGTTCCATTAAAATTCCAAAAAGGACATCCTGTTTGTAACTTTTTGATTAGATATAAGTGCATCGCTCACTTTTTCGAATTTTGCAGGTAAAATTGTGTATTTTGTTAAAGCAGTATTCTCCATCCATTCGTAAGTTGTGTCTAAAAATCTGAAAAATTCACGACAAGAAAAATATAAGCTACAAAAGGCATTTTTTCTTTGGATGTGATCTCTTTAACCCCCACCCTCGATTAACTTGAAGAAGAACTATGATAGGAATCGAAGCAAAAAGATTGAAATCACCGTTACTGGTAGTTACCAATACCATGAGAGTTTTACTACTCAGAACTGTGAACCCCACGTTACCATTTTTTTCGTTTTCACCTAAGTGCTATTTATTGGACAAAAGACACCGCGTCGAATCAGGTCAGGTACAACCCTTGGTTCGTGTTCCAAAATGCCAGTCGATGCCGTAATAACACCAGTACATCAACCACCGGACTAACTGGCATGTCAACAACGAAAAGCTGGATTCGCCTCTGATGGGTGACCTTTCACATACACGCTGCTTGCGAATCAACGACTATTCTTTAGCGACCAGTTGGATTCGCATACGAGGAGAAATTCTGTCGATCTGTGTCCTGGTAGCCGCTGCTGCTACAGTATGACCACTGTCATTCGACTATCACGCAGTCGAATGCTAAACCACTAAAATTCATGACTTTATATGCGCTGCTCAGAAGCTTGGCTCAACATCGGGGACATGCTCGTAGATAACTTTATACAGAGGCTTTAATGTGTGGCCTGTGCCACATTATCTCCTCTCTTCCCACCTAAATTATGCAGCGTGACAATCGGCGGGTGCAGTGGTTACCACAGTTAAACAGTCAGTTAACGCTTGCCACTCGCAAATATTTTAATAGACTTCCACTGGTTGACTGTGATAGCGTGGGTATGAGTGTGCATTAGAGGCCGCATTAGTCAGTGTTTCTAAAGTGGATAGACTGGTGCTCTCAGTTTGTGACCTACCGAGGAGTCCTACGGCGTCGTGATGGGCTTACGTCTGACAGAAGTATTAGTGTGAGCGATGGACTACCTTGCATTGGGGATGGCTTCTTAAATGTACGCCTAATTCCCTCTCTACCCACTTCCCCAGCATCAGTTTATTATGGAAACCCGCCAACATCCCGTTGATGAGACAGGGTGCCGTAACTGACGCGTTGGGGACTACCGTCCACATATTTTTGACAATATTGAGGGGCATGGTTAGTTTTAGATCGGTCTGCAAAATCCGCCATATGCATTCTGATCAATAGTAAGTACATCAGCGTCACTTGAGTGAGTCTAACTTTAGTTTTTCTTCCCAGCAGACTGCGTTTTTAGTCAGGTTGTTACTGTGCTAGCTTTGGTGGCCGCTCATTCACGCAGAACTTTATGAGGCACCCGAATTTCTATAGGCAGCTGTATACTACGTGACAAGTCTAACCCGTCTTGTCTCTGCGTTTTCCCGGTAGCAGATAATTGCCCACTGGAGGTTACAATTAGTAAAAATTTCTTCTCTATATTGTGCAATATAAAAAGGTGTTTCTAGTCACCGAGTTATCTATTGGTGCTCATGTATGCGAACTTTCAGTTTGTGTCTGGATTCTTAGATCTCAACGGAGAACATGAATTCATTTGGCTGTAACTGCATGCATGCTATGTGTTAATAGAAGTCATAGGACGAATTAAAAATCGATTTTGTTAAATGATATTTAGGCATGCGACTGCAAAAGACGATTGGCCTGAGTGTTAAGGTGGTTTTATATGTCCCTACTATACCGTAATAACGGGCTGTGGTGGAATCAGTGGGCTGCTGAACAGTCACTATCACATAGATAATCCCAGGTTTATTTGGTGAAAGTCAAATATAATGGTTTGCAGTTAGTTAGGTCATTCGGAACTGGTATTGGCTAAGATCGGCTGCCGACGAAAAATGAGTCGGCAATAAATACCTGAATCCCCCTTGTCTTTGTCTTACTTTGGTTTCCTGAACTAATGTGCATATTTACCGGAGGCAACTTTTTTGCTTATTTTTTTTCAAAAATACTGTCAGGTGCACCAGGAGGATGACTGAGACCGTTGTATAGTTATCAACAAAGTAAATTCTACAATAAACAGTTTTTGTAGTGTTCCTTGCTAATAAGGATTTGCCTGTTACCTTTGGGCGAAATCTTTCGAAGCATTGCTGGGCATCTATTTCGATTGGTGCTTCACAGACCACGTGCATACCATGTATCCAGCCACATGAGTGAGGTTAGTTTACTCAAACACGTACTGCCTAGCAAGAAAATAAATTTTCTTCTGAACTAATGGTGGAAATACACTGTTCTCCCCTTCAGCCAAAAAGCGAATCAAGTCAAGCTTTAAACACATTTTTCTGTTTTCGTACCTGGATAAACGCGTTTGGTAGCTGCAGCGGCTTATCTTATAATAGATGACAATTATAATTTTGTGCTGGATTATATGTGGAAGGAATGCGAGTGGTTAGGTGCCTAACGAAAATCTCCCTATATTTAAACTTGTAAAAGAAAATTTTCTGTTGACCAAATCAGAATTTTATGGATAAGATACTTGAGAAAAGTAGCCAGCGAACGTACAATGATATTGGCTGAGTTACTGGCACGAGTAAGTTTTTCCCAGCCAAAATAATTGTATGACCCGTTTTCGGATACGCTTAGTCTAATGCAGCATAAATAGTTGTTTTAAAAGTGGACTAGATATCCATAAATAGCCAACTGAGTAAACCCAATTATAAGCTCAAGGAATATATGAACACCCTGCGAAGGAATAGTGAATCACTGACGACTAAAATGGAGTCAAAGTGAGTCAAAGTGGAAAATTTTCAGCCTACCTCTGGCTCAAAATCCATGAAGGCATAAAAGTATTTCGGCCTTGAGTTGCGCTGATAGGTTCCGGTGTAAATGTCACCAAGCCAAGACCATTTTTCTATAAGTGACAACTTTTATTCAATATTATATTCTCATGTCATTCTCCCTGGCGTTTTGAAGTTGTAAAATGATTTGCAATATGACTGAGATCTACTGTTCCACCAAAAGGGGATTTTTTCCCTAAGACGAACATAGAAAGAGCTAAATTCACTCGATTGTGCAGGGTGTTGATTTACCTTTAATATCTTCTTTGCCTAAGTAAAAAGATAAATAAAAATATTTTTATAGAAGTCAGCTTGAATTAAAAAGAAAACTAAAAAATCGTTGTGCAGTTTTGATAATCTGCCAAAACAGTTCTGCTCATTTGCACTGCTCCATAGTTACAAAAAATATACGTTATCTCGAAAGAAGCTCGAGGCAACTGGTATTCCACAAAGGAAACAAGGCATTTCCCAAGAATCATAACGACAGTCACTGGAAATTAACATGGAACATTAATTTTAATTCATAATAGCTATTTCGATGGATTTTAAACATTTTCTATTAAAAATTAAAAAGATAGTAACAATTGAGCCGAGTTGCTAATATGTATGGTTTGTGTAGTGTGCAAAGTGGACATTCGACAATGCAAGGGAATGTGGGAGTCCTAGGAGCTCACGTAACATGCCAGATGTAATTTTTTTGGTTTTGACGGACGTTGGTTCTTCATGTAGGCTTGAATACACGAGTAATTGTTGGGTTTAAAGCATGATGTCATTGCCATCTAACAAGACCCTGCGACTAGATAATTTCGCAGTTGGAACATTAATCGGCAACAACTCGGGAATATCAAAAAAGCGTCTTCTATGTGGATAAGGTGATGGGTGTGTAAGAAACGAATGGAAGCATGATAACAGTTGTTATAAAACGCATCTGCTGAGAAAAATCCTTTTTAAGATTTACTCGGACGTAGGCATTTTAGTATTTCGCAAAACAGTAATTCAGAAATCCAAACAAAATTTCAAAAAACTTAGTTATATGAACGTACCAATTTCGTAAGCATCTGTAATAAGAATAATCACCTTGTACAGACGATATTAAAAATAACTGAACTAACCCTTTATCATGAAAATAAGTTTCCGAAGATTAATTGGCCATGGGAATTTTTTGAAAATTTGAAAATACGTTTGTTTTTTCATTTGTATCAGATTTAAAGTTTCCCTGCTAAAGGCTGCCAACATTGTGCTATGCATGAACTCACGGCAGTGAAAGTTTATTCTTTAATAATAATATAAAATAATTGCGCAATAGGTAAACACGACAAGGAAAGTATTTTACGTAACCCACCAAGGTATCGCAGTCACATCCACAAGCTGCGGTAGCATCATGTTTATGCATAAAAGTGCAAATCCATTTAAAATATTTTTACAGAATGGTTTATGGTTGCTGGTACTTCAAACATGATAGCCAACATCAGAATTGTTACAGTGATGATGGCTGTGAAAACAGTTTTTACACGGTTTAGATGGTCATAACACTGCTAACTTCGAAATTGCACGTTTTCTGCCTCCCCATTTATTGCGAGCGGGCCAGCCAGTTATGCAGCACAATCTATATTTACAGTTCTAAAAACTGTGTGATGCACAATTCCTCCAAAAGTTATGAGCAAGTTGACTTTTTATTAAAGTGGGTCGTAAATAAGCAAATAAATCATAGCCCATATAGGTTGGTGGAATACAGTCAGATTTTGAATCCTGCTTGATGTGTTTTGCTTTTTACTCGCATAGGTTTGCTGGGTAAGAAAAAGTGCTGCATTATTTTATCAGTTTTATGTTCGCTTACCGTTGCTACCGAAGTCAATTAAATGCGTCATGTAGCCCTTCTCATTTCCATTTTTCAATTCGCATGTTATATATGCAAACCGACCAACTGTTGAACTCTTGTACACACGCTGGTATACAACTTTCATGAAATTGCGTTCCTCGATAACTAAAATACAAACGCTCGTAAGACAGGGCTCCATAAATAGTAAGAAACCTCTTTGCAAAACACATGAAAGGGTATGAAAGTGATTCAATTTTAGTTGGCTTGTTCGCCTCTCAATTTTTCAAGGGATATGTTTTAATACGACAGAGGAATCTGGTTGTCTCACTTAAACCTTAAAATGTGGATTCATTTTTACATTTTGCTAGTAAATGTCATTTTTTATAGAAGAAAATCTGTTGATTTTAAGATTCAGGTGTTGAGTTAAACTTAAAGCCAAGCTTACTGATATTCAATGATGCATTTACACTTCCCTATTAATTAAATGCATGAACAATATTTTGTTATGTATATATGCTTATTTATTTTGATAACATATTAGCTAAACCCGCAAATTATGTAGTAGATTAAAAGGAGATGCCGAGCCGAGTTCTTACTCTTGACCACCGTGCAGGATAATCTTAGATTATTTCCTTCACGCCGGCATGTCGGCATTTGTGTGGGCGTTGCTCAGGCTGCCCGAAAGATACACTGACTTAATAATACTGTTTATGCATCCTTTCTCATTTTTTAGATGCCTTTATTGGACCAACAGATTTAGCAACGTGTTGACGGCTTAATACAGTGGAATAAGGCTACACTGAAACCTATCATTCGGGTAAAATACTCCGCCCTCATGCTTATCTGACGCGGTTGAGCCCCCAGTTTTACAGCAGTTAAACACTGAATAGTTAGTTGACCAGATTTGTGGCTGGTTCAGTAAATATGGAAAGCTGGAAAAATTAAAAGGGACTTGCTGAGATCTGTGAATAATTTTGGCCGGAGAGCCAATATATACATATATATAATCCGGTGAAGGAGGGTCCTCTGTCATAAAGTAAATATTCTTATTTTGTTTGTATGCAGTATGTCCAATATTGTTAAATGCCAATGAATTCAGCATAAAACAGAGATATGTGACAATGAAATAATAAAACATTAACTGTTAAGTGTGTATTGACAAATAAGAAAATATAACAGCTTTTAATTAAAATTGCTTACGGCAATCGGGATTAGCACCACGCGTCTCGTCGCAGAGAACGATGCCCCTTTCGAGAACTGCCAATCCCTTAAACCACGTAACAGCATAATGGTTGGGCCAAAAAAGCATTAAAAGATGCAAAACATTTGACCTTTTAGGAAAAAGTAAATGGTCTCGAATATTCTCGGTTAAGCAGAATTTACCTTCAAATATGATCTAACAATCTTTTTCCATTAATAAAGACTGAGTAAAACGTAGAAATCTACTGACTGTCATTTAGATCTCTATCTCTCAATAACTCCTGCTGTGTGCATTCTGCACATGTTCACATTCTCATATTTTTTATGTTTAAGCAAACAATACAGCTTTAAAGAGTAAATATAAACAACAGTGTCTATTAATACAAGTCAATTCAGCGTATCACTTAGACACTTTTGATTAAGATTGAGTATGATTATGAGAGGCTATGCAGACTCAAACATGCTTCCCTTTTATAAGTTACAGGTAAAACGTGGGAATAGATATCAACCCCCATAACTAAAGGTTATCATGCCCGAACTTTCAGGACAGTTGAAGTTATCATTGAGATTAGAATTATGGTTTAAATAAGGAGGGTTCGGCGTATGTTAGGAAGAACAGGGTAATGGTTGAAGTCAGAACTTGGCAATGGGCACCATCTGTGCAATGCAGGCATCATCCTGCGTCCAGCCAAATACGGACGTCAGGCAGATATATTTAAATCACACAAATATACAAACACCAACCTTTAAATGTTTATATTTGGTTGCACAGATTATATCGGCATGGAATGAGGTAGGAGATGGACAGTGAACAAAGGGTCCCGAGTACTTCGGTGAAAAGAGAACTACAAAAATATAGTAACTTTGATTATGCGATCTGCGTACTGGTGTATAAAGCATGCAGCATTATACAAACGAAAATGCAAATCCAATGAATTATTTGAGAAAAACCACATGCACTCTGTCGTGTTCAGGCTTATGCTTGGCTGATGAAGGCTAATAAGCCCGAAACATTTCCGTGTCAAGTTATTCCCAAATACTGTCATACTTTTCTTGCGGCTTTAAAGACTTGGCCGAAATCGGTCTGGCAGGCGGTCACCCGCTGGAGACCTCTGACGACCACATGAATTTGTTAAGTTTGGAAGCCTATTCCATCGGTGTTCGCACATTTCTGAGTGAATATATACCCGATCTGCAGTGACAGCAAATGGCAGGTGGCGAGGCGCTGATGAACTGCTGTTCGATGAAATGCATATGACCAATCTTATAGACACCAGTGGTGGAACAACTGCGCCGTCTGTGAGTGCGTTTGTTTTTGTTGTCCGACAAGCTGGTGTTCAGAGTTATGCTCGGCTGATGAAGGCTAATAAGCCTGAAACAGTTCAGTATCAGGTAGCCTCCAAATGTTTTCATACCCCCTAACTGCAACTAGTGCTTGGACGGAATCTGCCAGGCAGGCTATCACCCGTGGGGGACCTCTGACCACCACATGAATTTTGTTAAGTTCGGAAGCCTAGTTGATCGGTGTTTGCACATTTCTGAGTGAATCTATACCCGATCTGCAGTAACAGCAAATGGCAGGTGGCGAGGCGCTGATGAACTGCGGTTCGATGAAGTGCATATGACCCATCTTATAGATACCAGTGTTGGACAAACTGTGCCGTCTGTGAGTGCGTTTGTTTGTGTTGTCCGTCCAGCTGGTGTTCAGGGTTATGCTTGACTGATTAAGGCTAATAGGCCAAAACAGTTCTGTGTTAAGTTACCACCAAATGCTGTCATACTCCTCTCACTGCTATTATGTTTTGGCTGGAATCGTCCTGGCAGGTGGTCACCCGTTGGGGACCTGTGACCACCACATGAGATTTGTATAGTTCGGAAGCCTATTCGATCGGTGTTAGCACATTTCTGAGTAAATATATACAAATATATATTGCGTTCATCTTCCCTTGAAGTAGATGATCAAGAAATTTAGGCGCTGTCGTGGACCATACTTCAATTGTGCTGACATCTTGGAAATTTGTTAAATCCTGAGGGTTGTGAGTCACGTGTTCCTGCTTGCCGAGAATTTTTATACCGTGCTGCCCACCTCGTATAGTAGCAATGTCTGGTGCTGCATCTATTAATTTCGGGCTGTCAGCTGATTTACTGCTGCCCTTCCGTTTTGGATGGCTCGCGTGCTTGCATGTCATCTGTCACCTGTCCATCTGTTGTTGCCAGTCTAGGTCCGCGGGTACGGTAGGGTGACAATTGTATGACCTCCTCTCGGAACCGGTTGCGCGGATCAGCTGGCCTTCCAGGTGCGGTACCCATTCAATTGTCCAGACCCGTCGGTGGGGAGATGATGAATGCATAGGCCAGTAATGCCCCTTTGCCTCTTCGTCTCCTTTTTTTGCACTCCAACGCTTGGACCGTCAAAGTGGCTCTTCCACTGGTTCTTTTTCCTCACTGAGGACTCCGAACCTACAGTTTTGTTGTCTGAACAGTTTTTGAAGATCATAAGGCATCTAGAGATGGATTCAGACGAGATGATAGTATTGTTTGATGTGGTGTCCCGATTCACCTCTATTTCAACTGGCCTGGTGCTAAGCAATATTCATGAACTACTTGCCGAAAAATACCAGGATGATGACCAGTGACTGAATAGTGAGCACGTCACTGAACTGTTTGAATTGTGCCTCAGGACTTTTTTACCTTCAACAACTAGGTTTGTGAACAGGCGAAGGGAATACTGATGGTCTCCCGCCCCTGTCTGAGCTTATTGCTGAGGCATCCTGCAGACGCTAGAGAGACTATGTTTACGTGCTCACTGTCCAAAATTCTGGGCCAGATACGTTGACGACACATTTGTCGTAATCAAAATGGGATGACGTTCAGAGCTTTAAAAGCTTACTGAAATCTGTACTCCCTGACATCCACTTCACGATAGAAGATGAAGATAACAACCATTTGCCTTTCTTGGATGTGCATTTCAAGAGGACTTCTCAGGGAAGGAAACAATCTACGGTCTATTTAAGGCAACAAACACAAAATGCGTCATGAAATTACACAGTTATTACCCAATTGGTCACAAACGCAGGTGTGTTAGAACTCTATTGCAACACGTTCAAACGCACTGTAGCGATGACGACGGGAAGAAGGCGGAGGCTAAATATTTCACTTTCTTGTTCACATCTAATGGTTATCCGTGATCCTTCATCCGTGAGTGCCGATGAAAGCCCATCCAGAATCGACCAAAAAACGAAAAACCTACGTTTTGGCTAGTAAATTCCTACTTCATAAATTTTTCGGAGGTGACAGCACGAATTCTGAACCCTTTTGGCATGGGGATGACCCCTAAACCGGATTAAAACTTCTGAAACTAAAAAGTGAGACCTAAGAAGCATCTACTGGCAACGGTACAATCAGCAGTGGTCTACAACATACCGTGCCTACATTTCCGTGTAAGTTATGTTGGTGAAACGGGTCAATGCATCTGCACAAGTGTGCATGAACACCATCTTGCAGTCAATCGCAAGGATAGACTGTCACTGTTTTACGGCCTCATGGAACGGGAGCAGCATAGCTTCGCTTCCGAAAACGCCAAAACCATTGGCTGATCAAGCAAAAAGATGACCAGATTGGTGCTTGAAAGTTGAGCAGCGGTGGGCATAAGCAAAGGAAATAGTGATTTTAATCCATCCTATCAGACCCTCAGTATATTGTCCCAAGCATCCCCAACGAGGCCGCCGGTGCTAGCGAGCGACT